>JAODAL010005909.1:0-138851 GCA_025379985.1 Phyllomedusa bahiana | reverse complement strand
CGCTGAGGCGTGGTGCATTTGGTCAGTCTGGAGATGGGCTTGTGTCTGCTGAGCAGTCTCTGCTGCTCGTCTGTCTTGCTGAGTCTGTAGTCTTGCCTTAGTTTGACCAAATACATCACAGCCAACAGCTGCCGCAGTCTGGGGACGGCTTCAGTCTGCTGAGAGGTTTCCGCAGTCATGCACTTTGCTGTAGAAGTCTTTAGTCCGAGTACAAGGTTCTTTCTGGGGGTATGACTGCTCTGAAAGGCTTTCGGTTTATGAGAATGCCCAGATTCGGGTACCGTCCATTTACTCCAACGTCTGATGCCAAAAATGGTAAGTCCTAGAGCGCTAAAATGCCGTCTTAAAGTGCTGATTCAACCATGTCCCAAATTTTGTGCAGGTTGTTCCAGTCATTTGGTTGCTATAGGGAACAAAGCAGTCTTACTGCTAGACACTTTTCATGCTTAAGGACCATTGTTGTTTTTATGTGACTCATGGTACATGACATGAAAAAGAAAAACCAGTACAGGTCAATACCCTGCATTGTCTGTACAGAAAACCAAATTGGGATCTAGGGCGCTCAGAAGTGTGGCTAATCTGTGTCCTTAAAAGCCGAAATCGGAGTGTGTGCCTGTCGGTTTCTGACGTGCATTACACCTTGTGTTTTTCCCTCTGGAAAGAATATCCAGTATGACTATAGCCTTAGGCTCTGTTCACACGGTTTATTTTGGGATGTATCTCGCGCCGTATTGCGCGAAATACGGGGTGAATCGTCCCAGTCTTACAGAATCCACGTTCTCGGAGATCTAGGGATTACGCCCCTCTCCCCGCTCACCAATGGGTGAGCGGGGAAGAAAAAATGTCATTTACAGCCCTATACCGCTGAGGTAATGAATGTCACGGGGCCAGGGGGCTGTCACCCCTTTCCCCCACCTGCGTACACACGGCGAAATTGCGGACGAAATACATCCCACAATTAAGCAGTGTGAACATAGCCTTAGAGTGCATCTTCTCCACTGATCAGCAGATAACCCCTCATCTACACGTACATTTAAGTTCACCACGACTAGATGTAGATTTATGGAGGAGAAATCAAGGCCAGTTTGGAATATACTAAGAGCCTAGGGAAAAGTTTTAACAAATCCTATCCATTTATGTCTCCTTAGAAAATAAACTAGTTGATATTGACAGCTTTTTAGAGGGCCTGTGACGTCTCCTGACATGTAGTAAATCCTTGTGTTCTCTGTGATATACCAATTCTGTGCTGTTCCTCTGTTATTCCTCCTAGAAGTGTGTTACTGAATTGGTGAACTGAGTGTTATGCCTTCAACTGGTAACGCCCATGTGACAGATTCAGTGATACATTTCTAGGAGGAATAACAGAGGAACAGCACAGAGTTATAAGAGAAGATGCTCCGGAATCGGTACTTCACAGGGAGCACACAGACATCAGATGCTACAGGTCCTCTTTAATGCACATGTACTGCCTGGTTGGTGAAGCAGTTGCCTATAGCAACCAGTGAGGGGGCTGCTATCATTTTCCAAAGGGCCACTGAGAAATAAATGCTGGCATCTGCTCCGTGTTTGCTGTGGCTGAGTTTTGATACATTTTCCCGCCCTTGAGCTTTGATCCTGATGGGGAATGCACCCGCACAGCTCGTGTTCAGACCCAATCACATCTCATTTCTCTCTGGAGAAACTAAAGCTGCATTCCCATTATTTGCTATAGGCAGTTTTCATGCATGAGGCCCATAATACGTCCCCCTTCCCTTGTAGACTGTGAGCCCTCATGGTCCGGGTCCTCTCTGCGTCTATACCACTCTGTTGTTCATTTAGTTGATGATAACTGTATTTGTTTTGTCTCCTGGTTTTTTACCCCATTTTCACCCGTACAGCACCCAAAAATAAATGCTCATGATAAATTGTTACCATCCTTTACTCTATATTGACCGATATAAGCTCCTTGTATGATGAGATGACTCGTGTAAGCAGGCCACATACAGCAGATATCGGCCATGCACAACTTCTGTTGTATTCCACAGCGCTCTACAGAGATTGTCACTATTCACATTGCTTCCAGTTCCCATTGGAGTTAAATTCCACATTAATTTATATAAGTTTGGGGGAAAGCGAAGGACCTGGAGGAAACTCATGCAAACATGGGGAGAATAAGCAATCTCCATATAGATGTCCTCGGTGGAATTTGAACCCAGGACCCCAATGCTGTAAGGCAGCAGTGCTAACCACTAAACCATTATCCTGCCCACACACTTTATATATAGTGAATCATCTCCTTAATCAGCAACCTTAATGCTGGGGTCAGACTATCCAGTAGGTGCATGCGGATAAAACTACGGCCACCAATAGCCGCATGGATTTGCTGGTGCCATCGCTGTTTTGCCAGCACACTCCTATAGCCATTGCTGTTTTGCCTGCGTGATTTAGTGAGCACCCAGCTACCGGATAGTCTAAGGCAGGGGTGTCAAACTGCGGCCCTCCAGCTGTTGGGAAACTACAACTCCCATCATGCCCACTGTTCTAGATTATATATATATAAATGCATGATGGGAGTTGTAGTTTCCCGAAAGATGGAGGGCTGCAGTTGGACACCAGTGGTCTAAGGTTACGTCCACACAGCACAGATAAACGTCCGTTTTTCGTTTTCTAGAAAACGACTGGAAAGAGGTCCCATAGACTTAAATTCTTAAAAACTTCCTGTTGTCGCCACAGAGCATCATCTTTTTTTTTTCTGCTAATTTTATTTGCTTGTCGTTTTTTTGAAACATGTTGCAAAAAATGACTGAGCAGGGTAGAAAATTTACTATTGGAGTTTAAGCGGTGGTCTTTTTTTGGCGCGTTATTGCAAAAATACAAAGCAAATATAATGCTGTGCATCCCTGCAAAAAAAAAAAAAGCGCAAAAAACAGCCGCTTTTTCAGCAGCTTTTGACAGGCACTGGACAAAAAAACTCAGTTTTATGAACATTTTTAGGATTTGGTTTTCGGGTCCTTTTTTTGTCCAGTGCTGTGTAGACATAGGCTAACTCCTGCTTCAAGGTGAAATGACACTCGGCAGATTCATTTGTGAAATTCATCCTTAGGCTTTGTTCACACGGCTTAACTGCGGTGCGTAATTTCGCCCCGCAATTACGCCGTGTGGACGGGAGCGGGGCCCATAGAGAATCACTGCTAGCGGCGCGTATACGCCGCTAGAAAGTGACATGTCGGGCGGGGAAAGGAGACGTAATCCATAGTTCTCTATGAGAAAATTGTGAATTACCGTAATGAATGGGCCGTTTTCGGCCCGTAATTGGCGCACTCCGCCGCGCAATTACGGACCGAAATACGGGCCATTTTAAGCCATGTGAACAGAGCCTTAGGCTATGTTCACACGGGCTAATTGCGGGGCGTAATTACGTCCCACAATTATGGCATGTGTATGGGAGCTTGCGGCGATCGGCGCGAGCTCCTGCGGGCCGGGGGGGCTGGCAGCCCGCCGGCCCATAGACATTCATTATTCTCAGCGCGCAAGGCTGGGTTCACATGGCTTAAATGCAGAGCGTAATTACTCCCCGCAATTACGCTGTGGGGGTGGGAGCGGGGGGGCGGCACCTCGCCGGCCCATAGACATTCATTACCAGCGGCGCGTATACGCCGCTGGTAATTCACATGTCACTTATCTCCCCCCGCGGCGGATTCGCCGAGCAAGGAGAGGAGACGTAATCCATAGTTCTCTATGAGCTGTGGATTGCCATAATGACTGGACGTATTCCAGCCGTAATTTGCGCACTCCGGCGCGTAATTACGGACTGAAATACGTCCCATTTTAAGCCGTGTGAACATGGCCTAAACGTCGTGAATAATTAACATGTCACTTCTCCCCCCCGTGACGTATTGTGCGAGCAGCGAGAGAAGACGTAATCTAAAGTTCTCTGAGAACTGTGGATTACTGTAATGACTGGGGCGCTTTTCGCCCGTATTTGAGCACAGTACGGCGCGAAATACGGACTGACATGCGGCCCATTTTAACCTGTGTGAACATAGCCTAATGGGGTATGCAAAAATCTATGTTTGTCACTGGATCAACCCCATTTCAGTCGCATAAACGTCCACAGCATATCTGCCGCGTGTGAATTCACCTCTAGTCTTCTCATGTCTGAATGACTCTTAAAAGGCATTAGATGTGGAAGTCTTGTGACTTTTCACCATGAGCAGGATGTGTCTAGATAATAACATTAGGAAATGCAGTCTTCATGCTCTCACATGGTCCAGGCATGGCTCCTCATCCTCCTTCCTGCTGAGGTTCTGAACTGCCTTTAATTCAATTACTCCACAGTCCAACTTACACAGTGCAGTGTTTTTTCTCATTCATTGATGCCCTCATGTGTCTAGTGGTCTGGTATCTGCACATTAGTATAGTCATTAGACCGGCCCTCCCCCTTTCTTTTTTTGTACTCTACACTTGTCCAACCACTGCCGGCCTCCCTACTAAAGTACTCGCTTATCTGTTTCCACAGCAGTCTACCACATATTCCTAAACAGTAATGGCCAAGGTAAAATCAATTGGAATTTTTCTATTTTTTTATTTTTATTTTTTTTAGCTATTGCTGTATCCTATGTAAGAATTGTAAAGTGTGCTGGCATTACCTGTGAGAACGGTGAATTATCTGCATGTTTTTTTCAGCTTGCCAAATCTGGAGCAGACGTAAAGGATGGACAACATCACTACGAGGGGGCGGTGGTGATTCTCGATGCTGGAGCGCAGTATGGAAAAGTCATAGACCGCCGAGTGCGCGAGTTCTTTGTGCAGTCTGAAATCTACCCCCTGGAAACCCCGGCATTTGCTATCCGAGAACAGGGATTCCGGTAAGGGGCCGCTGCGATTCTGTGACCTTCTCTGCTGTCTGGAAATCACAGGGGTTTTCGCACAGCCTTGAAGTGTTTTCCAGGGCAGCAGTGTTATGTAGCTGTAATCTCTTTCACACGCACTGTATTTTTACATTATAAGCTCTTGGTTAGATGAAGGGGAAGAATAGTACACATCCACCTTAATGATTATTGCTTAGCTACTTTACCAGTATAATGCTGATACTGGACATATTCCCACAATCTAAGTTTATCAGATGTGAAATGAATAGATCTGCACAGATGCAGGAAAATTTCCATTTTTTCTGCACAACATGGCATCAAAACGTGTCATATTAAATATTAAAGGGGTTGTCTCACTACATTGATTCATCTTACCTCAGTCCTGTTTTCTTGGTTTCATTTTGAATTCAGGGGCGTGTTTACTGGATTCTACTAGGCTACGGGAGAAGCCAGGTCTGTAGCTATAGCAACCAGTCCTGGAAGCCTATCAGGAGAGATCAAACAGGTCTATAGCTATAGTGACCTGAGGAGCTGATGCAGCCCATACACGAGGGGATATCTAGGAATAGGTAGGACACTGTTAAAGGACACATATTTCAGAGTGACTTGTTTTTGAAAGATCTTTAACAAAAAAAAAAAGCAATCCTTATAGTGAGACAGCCCCTTTAAGTTCACTCCAGCTTACAAAGGATCATTTGTGATAACACCGTACTTCAGATTTGCTGTATAGGCCATTTTAAAGCAGCTCCAAGACAATCGGACAATATTACAAGGCAGTGCCAAGGGGATACAACGCATGGAGCTTATACTGTATTTCCTCCTTAGTTTTTTTTTTTTTTTTTTTTTTTTTTTTTTATATTTATGCACAAGTCACTATGTGGAAAAAATTAAAAACCGTTTGTATTTAGTGCACACAGGACAGATTTGTTGGAGATTTTACTGCACATGTTTCTACATTGACTCCCAATAGGAGAGTGTATTCAGGTTATACAATGTGGTAATGGGTTTCTTTGCTCTCCTGCTATATTGGTCCCTTCTAGAGGTAGTCCCCGGGTTACAAACAGGATAGGGACTGGAGGTTTGTTCTTAAGTTGAATTTGATGCAAATCGGAACAGGTATATGTATTACATGTAACTCCAGCAAAATTTCTTTTTTTTTTTTTTTTAGGTTTTGGGTAGTGAAGGGAAGTGTTTTCAAATTTGTTTTGCTGTCTGTGCCCCTGTTAAGAAGAGTTCAGCTCATTTTCACCTCATGTGCTACTGTGGCATGCTGGAACATGTTGTTCCACAGCTCCTATCTGCGTGGAACTACAAGTGCCAGCATTCCCCATAAGTCTCCGTTTGTAACTAGGGACAGATATAAGTCGGAATGTTGTAAATCAGGGACTGCCAGTATACTGATATTTTTCCGCACTTGCTTTATCCTTATACTTATTTCATTTCCTGGGATTCATATCAGTAGAACTATTACTGGTATTACAATTTACTCCCTATAGTCATCCTGTCTTTCTGAATATACTCACCAGTTCTTCTTTTCTGTTGTGTTTTTTATCCTTGTTTTGTCCTGTGTCTTTTATAAGGTTTTCTGTCTGTTTTTAATCTGATTTGTCATTTCATACATACTAACAAATTTTTGTATATCGTGTACTAATATGCTTTCTGTTTTTTCTTTTCTCTGGCATTACTTTGTTTTGATAATCGGTTGTTCCCAATAGGCGAAGGCAAAATCTGCAAGAAAGGATTATCTGCAGATTTTAGTGCAGATTGTGCCTTCTCCCATTGAAATCAATGTAGAAAAGCAGTAAAATCCGCAACAAAGCAATTTCAGCCCGTGTGCATTCAGCCTTACAGTAGGTTCACACGATGGCTTTTTCGGCGCTGATAGTGTTGGCACCAAAAAAAAGCGTTGTTTCCTCGTAGAAAATTTGACGCTTGCCAGAACGGAATTTGAGTGAGGAAAGGAGTCGGACTGCCAGAGGCAGATTTCTGTCTCCTACACTTGATTGTTAGCAATGTGTAAAATGCCTCAAAGAATTGACATGTCAGTTCTTTGTAGGCGTGAACATTACACGGACGATGCTGGCTTTACATTGAGTACAGTGTTAATCACTTTACAGTCCATTTCGACACCAACGCTGGACACAGAATCCAGGCCCAGAGTCGGTGTCCAAACCTGCCGTGTGAACATACCGTTAGGATAAGTTCACACTGTTTTTTGATGCATTTTTGCAGCAGTATTCATAATCCAAAACCAGGAATGGGTCCAAATGTAGAAATAGTACAGGCCAAAACAAGTCCAACACAGAAGAAATATATTATACTTTTTTCTGTATAGGCTTCTTTATTGGTTTTGGCTTACAAATACTGCTTCAAAATACATGTCAAAAGGCACTGTCTGAACTCGACCTAGGTATACGTTTACATATAGGTGATTTACAGAATACTCCTTCCTCATGGAAATTTGCAGCAGCAAAGCTGCACTAGATAGTGTGGATTTCTTGAGAAAAAGAAAATACTGATTTCAGTCCAGATTTGTGAATCTGTCTTTTTAGATCCACACCAACAGGGTTGTTTGCAAATCTTTCTCATCCCCATTGAAGTCAATGTGGAAACTTCACAAAATTCTGTACCACTGATAACATTTACATGGAGATAATTTCCACAGCTGTGGATAAGATTTATTTAAATGGCATCACCTTTGCTGCTGTAATCTGCTGCAGATTTTTCATTCATAAATCTGGACAGCAAATCCTGCATGCTGTCGATTTTTACCCTTAATTTAAAACGGTCAGCGAGGCATTTGCCTTATTAAAATAATTGAACAAGATCCTCTGTGTGTTCTCCCTGACATCCGGGAGCGGACAATTCGGTGGGTTATTGGAGTTCATGTCCCCAGCACGTTTTGGTTTACAGCGTTAGGCCTCGTTCACACGGCTTATTTCGCCGCGTATTTGCCGACGGATTGACGATCGTCAATCCGTCGGCAAATCAGTCAGAAACAAGTCACAGCCTATTTTCTATTGATTTCAATAGAAAATACGGCTCGTCGTTCACACGACGCATATTTCCGTGCCGGATTGACGACGGCAATCTGGACGGAAAAACAATGTGCATGTCAATTATTTACAGACGGATTCACCACCTACAATGATTGGAGATGGTGAATCCGTCGGGAAATCAGTTACAAATACGTGCCACACTTAGTGCCACTTATTTGCAACTGATTTCAGAACGTATTTACCATCGGCAATCCGATGTAAATACGTTCTGAAATAAGCCGTGTGAACATAGCCTTAGTGTCCTCCCGGGAGCATTTGACACGGTCACCTGGTAGCGGAGCCTTCTGCTGCTTTACTATACTCTCCTCCCCAGACTCCATACAGTAGGACATTTTTTTTATTTTCCTGCTACATGCTGAGAGACTAAGGGCTTGTCCCCACGGCACAGGTTTACAGTCGGATTTACAGACGGTTTTTAGATTTGAAACCCATCTATAAACAGACTGTCAACCTTTTACATTGATTCGAATAGTAAATCCGTGCAGCAGTCCACACTGCACGGATTTTCCGCCAGATGTTTTTTACACCGCCGACTTAACGAAAAACTTAGAACATGTTCATTATTCCGCCTGGTTTTCGGGCAGAAGATGAACATGTGGGTGCGAAGGGGGACGGCCTGAACCCACAAACCGTAGACAACAGCCGCCACCCTGTGTGCCAAAAAAAGACCAAATACCGGTCGGATTTCCCTACCAGTATTTGGTCTTTACCGTGTAAACGCAGCCTAAGGGTTAGTTCACACGGCTTATTTTGGGGCGCATTTCGCCACGCATTGCGAGCGTACTGCGCTCTAATACGATCGGAATACGTCCCAGTCATTACGGTAATCCACAGTTCTCATAGAGAACTATGGATTACGCCTCCTCTCCCCGGGCGTACAATACGAAAGCGGCGCAAGCAATTCTTGTCTGTGGGGCTGGCAGCGCAACTCCCTGATGCCCCGCAATTGAGCCGTGTGAACATACCCTAAGAGTGTTGTCTGGCAGTGCTGCAACTGAAACCATGCCCATGTGTGGTGGCCAATGATGGTCTGTCTGATGGTTAGGACCGTTAGGGTAGCGTTCCTCTTTAGGAACAGGCAGCATGTAGGTGTGTGGAGAATTACGCACCATCAGTTGTTCCAGTGAAATTTAAATATATTCCAAAAGACTGGGAAATGAGGACTCTTGCAGCACTACCTATTGGATGGAGCGTTCCTTAAAGGGGTCGTCTCACTACAAGGATTGCTCTTTATGTTAAAGATCTTGCAAAAAGAAGTCACTGTGCAATATGTGTCTATTAACAGTGTCCTACCTATTCTGAGATATCCCCTCTTGTATAGGCTGCATCAGCTCCTCAGGTTGCTATAGCTACAGACCTGTTTACTCTCTCCTGATAGGCTGCCAGCACTGGTTGCTATAGCTACAGACCTGGCTTCTTCTGCAGTCTAGTGGAAGCTAGTAAACAAGCCTCTGAATTCAAAATGAAACCAAGAATACAGGACTGAGGTGAGATGAATCAATGTAGTGAGACAACCCCTTTAAGTCACATCTTAGTCACAAGCCTTGCAATGTAAATGGGATTAGAGCCAACCATGGTGTCTCTCCTTAATGAGAAACTGTACCCATTTTGAGCAACCCCTAGAGCCTCCCATTTAGTCAACTAATATCCTGCTCTCCACTGATAAAGGCCAACACCCCAAAACAGCTGTCTGCAGATATCTGGTTGGCTATAAAGCCATTTACGTTGCCAAGTCTCTGGCGCTGCAGAGTCCTAGCTCATTTCCCATGAGCCCTATAGAACAATGTCCCCAACTCCAGTCCTCACGCCCCACCAACAGGTCATGTCTTCAGGATCTCCCACAGAATGCACTGACAATAATAATCACCTGTGCACTGCTAAGGAAAGCAGAAAACATGACTTGTTGGTGGGCCTTGAGGACTGGAGTTGGGGACCCCTAATAACCAGGAGGACACATTGATTAGCAGGCTTGTAGCATCTGCTCTCATCAGTTTATACTATTTCTTGAATCTAAACCCTGATTTTAGATTTTTTTTTTTTAAATTTTCCCCTACAGAGCAATCATTATATCAGGAGGACCAAACTCGGTGTATGCTGAAGTTGCGCCATGGTTTGACTCTGCCATTTTCACTATTGGGAAGCCAGTGCTTGGCATCTGTTATGGCATGCAGGTATGTTGCAGATTGCTTGTCTCATGGCAGATGAAGAGTTTTTCTTTAAATAAAACTATGGCAAGGGTTGCACTAGATTCTAGCTCCTATCTAGGATCATGTAATATTAATTACATTGGCAGCTTGCAATGCTGCCACAGGCCATCCTAGTTTGAGTATGTCTTGTACGTTGCAACTCCAGATGTAGTGCTTGCCTATATTGCATTGATAGCTTAGCTTCAGCGTGTTGCATATTGGTTGCAAAAAGAAGAATGTTATACGTGTCATTATGTTATCTGTGCCTAAGTCAAGTGTGTTGAAATAATAGAATAGTATTTTACTACTGGAAATATATGGTGATTCAGTTGGACGGGGCTGTCAGCCCGTTGGGGCACGTTTTGGCAATGTTCACCCGGCTTTTTGCCGACTTATTTGCGGGGACATATTTCGCCCCGAAATTCCGCCGGCTGCCGTGGGGCGGGGCGCGGGGCTGGCAGCTCGCCGGCCCCATAGACGTCCAGTATTCGCGGCGCCCACAAGCTGTAACCAATGTGCATGTCACTTTCTCCCCCCCTCGGCGTATTCGCCGAGCGGGTGGAGGAGACGTAATCCATAGTTCTCTATGAGAACTGTGGATTACCGTAATGCCTGGGACTGATTTCCGCCATATTGGAGCGCAAATACGGAGCTCAATACGGCCGAAATCAGTCCCAAAATAAGCCGTGTGAACGAGCCCTTAAAGGGGATGTATCGCTTCCTTAGTTCGGCTGATTCACACTGCTCTAGCTTCCCAGCTCTGTGAATGCAGGGGCGTTTCTTCCCCTCCCAGCTGGATGACATCATCCCTCCTTCACTGCTGGCCTGAGACTCCCCCCCCCCCCTCCCCTCCAAGTCCACATATCACTGTGTCTCTCCCTATCAGTCTTATTTTATAAGAGCTGTATACATACCACAGGCTGCATTCAATCTAATCTGAGCACTGATCTCTCACAGCTGGAGATGTATTACAGCTTTCTAAGAACGGCACAGATCCGCGTGTATGCAGGAGAGTTAGGCACAGGGTCAAAACTGTCATGTTTTCTCATTGTACAATCTGCTGCAGTCTGTTTCTGCTAGGTGTGGAAAAATGCTACGGCCCCTAACTCTGAGTCATTCACTACAGCCGTGAATCACCCAGGGGCTGTACAGAATGTAAATGAGCTCTCAGCTAGTGAATTGCAAGGAGGGACGGGATTAGACCCACACTGGATATCAGTGTAAATAAAAACACAAGATAAGGGACACTGTGAGAACAAGGCAGCTTTGCTAATGACATCCAATTGCATAGTTGCTTGTTTTCACTGTCCCCTTATTCTGAAGACCATTTAATGAAACGATAACACCCCTTTAAACCTACAATGTGCAGTAGTGTCCATCTACATGTCCCCCTGAGCAGTGATGGTAAAGGGCCATCTGACTCGTCCACAAATATTTTGAAAGAAAATTGAGGCAGATCCCGCAAGTCAAAGGTGTCAAACTTCATTTCGCCAAGGGCCACATCAGCATTATGGGTTGCACTTGGAGGACCTTTGACGGTGACTTGGGTGGGGCTGTCAGAGCTGGTCCACTTGTGAGTTGCTGAAGAGAGCAGGTTGCAGTTGTATGCCAGAGCTCCAAATCCAAGATGGCCGTGGCCCCTTGTGCTAACACCACCGATTCTGCAAAGCACTGCCTACGTTCTTCACGGAGAGTGGAGAACCAGTCCTTCTGTATCCAGACCTGGTCTGTCCATGCTTGCTGTGTTTAAGCCCTTAAAATGACGTGGTGGGACTTGAGTTTAACAAGTGCCATAAGGTGGTCTCCCTTGCCTCTACAAACTGGACATACCTCTGTTCGCCTGACCGGTTTTTGGTCCTATATGTATTAGAAGCATCTCTATGAAACAGATCCCTACACGTAGGGTAACGTTTTACTGACCTCCAGGACTTTTTCTTTGTGTTACCTGCAGATGATGAATAAAGTATTTGGAGGAACAGTCCATAAGAAGAATGTAAGGGAGGATGGAGTTTTCAGCATCAGCATTGACAATACCTGTTCTCTGTTCAGGTAGGAGTTCTCTGAATGTATTGTGTTCATAGTTTATGTATGTTTTGTATGTTGATTCTCCTATCTACCTTAAGGCCGTGTTCACACGGCTTATTCCCGACGGATTTGTGAGCCGGATTGCGCTCACAAATCCGCCGTGAATAAGGGGCGGGATGGGGGCGGGGCCGGAGTGCGGCGGGGGCGCCGCTCCCGGCCCCATAGGCAATGCATTGTTTACGGCGCGTCCGTGCTGTAAATAATGTGCATGTCAGTTTCTCCCCCCGCAGCGGATTCGCCGAGCGGGGAGAAGCGACGGAATCCACTGTTCTCTATGAGAGCAGTGGATTACCGTCATTACTCCGACTGATTGGTGCCGTACTGCAGCGCAAATCCGGCGCGGAGTACGGCGCCAATCCGCGGACAAATAAGCCGTGTGACCGGGGCCTAATAAGTTTCATGTTTGTCTGGGCTCTGAATCAGAGATGCTATCTCCTTGCCTATAAGGTTTCACGGAAACAGTCTCTGCTTCTATAATCGTTCTGAACTTTGCTTACAGGGGGCTGCAGAAGGAGGAGGTTGTATTGCTGACACATGGAGACAGCGTGGACAAGGTGGCTGATGGATTTAAAGTTGTTGCACAATCTGGAAACATAGTAGCAGGTATATAGCCCAAGCTCTGCATATGGGCATGTGATTATTGGCAGCCCTCGTCTGTACCCCTCGCTCATACATGCATGTCTATTTTTAGTGATCTCTCTCACGCCTTCATCTTGTCTATATATAAGGTAGCAATTCATGATGTTTTTGTGAGTTCAATGCTGAGTGTAATGATTGCTAAGGAACAAATCTATATTTTAACATATGTACATTGAAAAGGTCCCAAAAATTATTTAAAGAAAATCTTGCGTATAGTAGTCCAGTTTTGCTGTTTTTACCCATATTGTACTTAATGGGGTCACGACCGTTCCCATGTATGTGGGTACATAAATTTAGAAGGAAGCATTGCGCTGGCCTCCTTCACAGCAAGAAATCCAAGCAAGACCTGCGGCACTTATCAGCAGAGTTATATTTGGCTGCCTACAAATAGCTGCTGCTTAGTCTCCGCTTGCAGTCGGGGAGACTTCTGAGTTTATCATATTTCGGGAAAAGCCGACATTAGTAATTTCTGTGCTTCCTAAAATGTATTTGCACTGGCAGGAGGCATAGCTTCCAGGTGTCTATAAACATATATTTTTAGATATAACAAAGGGTAACTTGACTCTTAGGGCGACACGTACGAACGGGGCTGTGCCAGATAGCTGATGTCTTTTCAGCCTGGTATCAGGCGCAGCCTCGTTCATACATCTTTAAATGTCCTGCACGCCATTATCGGGTGCATTACATTGCGCCCGCGGCACTTTGTAATGTGCCCAATCTCGGGTGACGTGGGTGCGGGGAGGGACTAGAACCGTAGCGAAGCTACATATATATAGCTTCAGTATGGTATTTCTAGGCACATTACTGCTGGCACAGGTAAACCACTTTGAAAGTGGTTTATCTGTGCCAGAAATGTCGCACATGCGCTAGAATACGCCTGATTTAAGACCCACAGTAGACCGGGTTCATAAATCAGGAGCATCCTATGCCAGTATAATGTGCATAAAATTTGACATTAATACGCCAAATTTTGTACGTCGCCATTAGTGCGTTCTAGAAAATGGTGCATCACCAACTTTTACTTGACAGATACAATGAGATGTGCCGTGTTTAATGTCAATTTAAAGTGTATTATGGTCTGTAAGGCATTATGAGTGGACGCACATAGAGCATTTTTTCTACAGTAAAATGCACATGGTGATATGTGGCCCAAATCTGAAGGACACACTCAGATTTCTGCTGTGTGCTTCACTGTTTTCTTGACATAGGTTTTAGTAAACTCTAGGATGCAGGTTAGACCCATTTCATGTCTCCGTTCCTGGCCCATTTTTTTCATTGAATATGCATGAAAACCACTTAAAGTGAAATTATCTATATGATTTATTTTTACACACAGTATGGGTTTAAATTCCACACTGGTAAAAATATGCATTGCAGTATATGAAGTAAGCTACAGCGTGTATTCCCATTTATAAACAATGTATTGTGCTATACCTGTGTTTTTTATGCACATTATGATGGCCAATATGCATTGAAAAACAAAATGTATACTGTGTGAACTTGTCCAAGTGTCATGTTAGCCTCGGCTTTCAAAGCAGCAATGTGCCAATTTTATAAAAAAATATACTTTATTTCAAAAAACGGTAAAAAGCTTCTTTTAAGCACCATCAATTTCGTCAAAGCAGAAGGTACACGTGCTCAAATTCATGAGTTACATGTTTGGGGAAACCTCACTAGCACGTCATTTTTGGGGAAACCTCACTAGCACGTCATTTTGCGATTGAAAAACTTAATGTAGCTGAATTACGTTGGTGTGTGCTACAAAAAGTCCATTGCAATAATAGTAAACAGCTACAAACAAAGTTATTACAAAAAGAAGCCGAATGGATACATCGGCTGGGTTCTCTTGCCCCTAGGGGTATTAACGAATGTTACAGCCTTAGATCGTTTTTATAACAGTTGTGTGAATTTTGTTTTTATCATGTGTGTGTAATTAGTACTATATAGTGTGAGTGTGGGATCGTCTACGCATGCTTCAGAAAGGAGAGGAGATCTCCTCGAAACCTCGCTGCTTTGTTGCGGACTGCCCGGTCTTCTGGCGTCTCCACGAGGAAGCTCCGGTTGGAGCATACAAAGGACTGCGGTTCCTACTAACGTATGTAACTCATGAATTTGAGCATGTGTACCTTCTGCTTTGACGAAATTGATGGTGCTTAAAAAGCTTTTTACAGTTTTTTTAAATAAAGTATATTTTTTATAAAATTGGCACATTGCTGCTTTGAAACGTTGGTTATAGGGTTGGAGGCCCTAAGATTGTGCCTGAACGAAGGTAGCACGAAAAAGTTACAGTGGCATTTACCTTTATTATATGTTAGCCTTGGCTACATCTCTAGATTAAGAGGGTACAAAACTTTACCGGGATGGTCCGGCTTTTAGCCTCCTGTGTCAGATTACTCACAACAAACGGTAACAAAAAACCACAACCTGTTCAATTGTAGGAAACGCAAGCGTTTAAAAAGTGCATGCATTAAAAAAAAAATACATTTTTTCCAAAACTCATGGTTTTTCTTGACATGCATGTATTTTGATAATTAAAGGGGTTTTGCCACGATGTAATGTTGACTTGGGATCCTCCAAAATGGGTATTTAATCACTTTTCTAAATATATGTGATTACAAAAAGTGAAGCCTGTGAGAGCTACAGTTTCTTTACATGCCCTTAGTTACTTAAAAGTTTACATTAGACAAGACCAGGAGCTGATCTTGCGTGTTTGCACTTCTTATCTGATGACAGGGAACATGAAAGAGCTTTCAAGGGACTGGGGAGAAATGTGCAGTGTATGAGTCTGTCTGCTGTATAGAAAAACCACTGTTGTAATGTTATTATTTGAGTGAACTTTTGAGACGCTCCCTTCTTCATCACTCTCTACTCGCCCCCTCCCTCTCACCCCTGCAGCTTTCATGACTCAGCATGCTTTAATATTCTCCCCTGAGCTGATAAGGCGGTAAGGAACTCGTGGCAAAACCCCTTTAAACATTAAAATGCCTGTTAGTCATTAGGGGATTCTAGAAAATAGAAGAAAAAAAACTTTGAAACCCACTCATTTCAGACCTCGCCGGTTCCTTGAGTCATGGCCGATGTCGTCAGTGTTCATTCTTTATGCCTATTCACAGGCCGCAGCGGTCTCTTGATGGATATACTGCACGGGACCACTGAGGCCTGTGTTTGGCTGCAGTGGTCACATGAAGAATGTAATGAGTGGGTTTAAAAGGTAAGTTTTGTGTGGGAGATTATTTTCTATCATTCCCTATTGACCGACAAGCATTTTAAAGTTTTGGAACGCTCCTTCAGATTTGGTATATGGATGTTTGTTTTTTTTTTCTTCCACATACGCCGCATGCGTTTTTTGATGTGTTTGGTAAATGCAGCATGTAAAAACAACCTCATGGTGGTATGGAAAGGAATGTAAACCCTGTACATCAAAAAGCAAGATGGAAAGGCATCATTTCGAGTTCCTATATCCTGTATGCAATAACTAAAATCATCATAGAGTATCGGGTTAGGATTCATTCCCATTGTGGAGTTGAGCAAGTGGTCTTCAAATACAGCAGAAAACAGCCTAACAGACTTGGTATATAGCACTGTGTGTACAAGCACCTTGAAACAAGTAAGAATATGTGACTTAGATTGTTTTTTTTTTTCCTCTCAAAGGAATAGCGAATGAATCCAAAAAGCTCTATGGGGTGCAATTCCACCCTGAAGTGGGCCTAACTGAGAATGGCAAAGTTATGTTGAAGAATTTCTTGTATGACGTTGCTGGATGTAGTGGCACCTTCACAGTTCAGAATAGAGAGATTGAATGTATTCGGGATATTAAGGAGAAAGTGGGTTCATCAAAGGTCTTGGTGAGTAACAAGTGTGCATTAGAAATGTCATACTGACTGGAGCTTGCATTTGGTACAATGAAGGGTGACTGAAAAGACCTTGTTGTAATGTTCTCTTTCAGGTACTGTTGAGTGATGGAGTGGATTCTACAGTCTGCACAGCTCTGCTCAACAAAGCCTTAAACCAAGACCAAGTCATTGCCGTTCATATAGACAATGGGTTCATGCGGAAAAGAGAGAGTCAGTCTGTGGAGGAAGCCCTGAAAAAGCTAGGAATCAATGTTAAAGGTCTGTCGTATGTGGTGGAATTGTTTGTTCTATGTTGAATTCAGTTTTTGGTAGTCTTGTACCAAAAACAGCAACAGCTCTGAATGTTTTTATCTGTGCAGATTTTTTTGTTTTCAGTTCATTCAAATGGTAAGCAGAACAGGTCCTTTAATTACTAGTGATAATGGACATAAGAACCTTAATAAGTAACGTTCCCATGAATAAATATGAAACGGGTTGTCCACCTCCTATAAAAAGATCAGCAGCTTCTGGGCTCCAGTAAGAAAAAAACCTATATGCGTCTTCCACCGGTTCTGAATTGAGGATTGGTGCTGCAGCTGCTGATTGTCTGCAGCAGGTTCGTGCCACTAATTTACATCACCGTTCACAAGTGAACAAATCTGAACAGTGATGTAAGAAGAGGAATGTGCTCGCTACAGCCAATCAACACGTCTCCATTCAGGGGCGACCATAAGTATAGGATTTTTTTTTATTTTACTGGGACCCCAGGTGCTGTTTCTATAAAAAATAATACAAGGTGGAGGATGTCCGACAGATTCTCAATACTGTTAGGTCTGGAAACATGCTTGGCCAAACCAGCCCTTCACCCTCATTTTCTTTAGCAAGGCAGTGATTGTCTTGGAGGCGAGTTTGGAGTCTTTATCATGTTCCCCTCCAAATGGAGGAGAACATGCTCTGCCCTAGTATGTAACAGCACATGTTGACATTAATGGTTCCCTCAATGAACTGTAGCTCCACACAGCTAACAGCACTCGTGCAGCACTAAACCATGACACTCCCACTAACAAGCTTGACTGTAGGCAAGAAACACTTCTGTATACCTCACCTGTTTGCAGCCACACATGCTTAACACCATCTGAACCAAATAAGTTACTCTTGGTCTCCTCCAACCACAGGACATGGTTCCAGTAAACCCTTAGTCTGCTTGTCTAATTGCGGGCTTTCTTGTGCATTATCTTTAGGAGAGGCTTCCTTCTGGGATGACAGCCATACAGACCAATTTGATGCAGTGTGTGGTGAATGGTCTGACCACTGACAGGCTGGCCCTCACCCTATTAACCTCTGTAGCAATTCTGGCAGTATTCAAGTGTCTTTGTATTTTTTTCAAAAAAATAATAAATCTCTGGATATGACACTGAGCACCTGCACTCTAGTTAACTATGGCGAAGACCTGTAGTGAGTGGAATCTGTCTTGTTAAACCACTGTTTGGTCTTGGCCACCGTGCTACAGCTCAATTTCGGGATGTTGTCAATCTTCTTATAGCCTGGGCCATCTTTATGTAGTGCAACAATTCTTTTTTTCAGACCCTCAGGGAGTTTTGCCATCAGGTGCCACGTTGAATTTCTAGGGAATAGTATGAGAGGGTGTCAGTATGAGGTAACACACCTGAGATCCAGTAACACTAACCAGTCACATGAAACTGTTGAGGGAAAATGGCAAATTGGGCACAGTTTGTCCATTTTCACTTGGTGTACTCACTTTTGTTGCTAGTGTTATTGATGGCTGTGTGTTGAGTTATTTTGAGGACACACCAAATTTAAGGCTCATCCCCATGGCAAAGGATAAATAACGGTTGGTTTATCCGACCAGTATTTGTCCTGTTTTAGTGCCGTCCCCACGGCCGCCGGGGGCACGGCTTTTTTTCCGCGATGAGCGGAGAAAAGCCCTCCCCCTTTACTTTGACATGTCCATATTCCGTCCAAAAACCGGACGGAAGAATGAACATGTTCAATGTCTTTTGGGCGGCCTGCGGTTTGAAAAACGGCCGGGCGTAAAACCCGTGCAGTGGGGACTGCACGGGTTTTCCATAGCGGCCCAGTGTGTTAGTTTGCGGCCGTTTTTTCAGACTGTCTGAAAAACCAGCCGCAAACCGGTGCCGTGGGGACATGCCCTTATACAGGTAGTATACCGACTACTTTACATTTACATCAAAGTGTCATGTCTTCAGTGTTGTCCCATGAAAAGATGTAATACAATGTTTACAAAAATTTGAGGGGTGTTCTGTGCAAACGTTTTATACAGGTATGGAAAAAAAAATACTGCAGAATAAAACATGCTTTCAAAAATAAAAGTGTGGTTCTCCAAGATGTTTGGAACAACTTCCCTGGAGACTTCCTTCAAAATCTGTGTACAACTGTTTTAAAAGCCAGAGGGTGGTCTCGCCAAATATTGATTTGATTTCCCTTTTTTTTCATTCACTTCACATTTTAATTGATGATAATTTAAAATCAGTTAATCTGTAAGGATTCTGCTTTTGAAAGCTTTCTGACTTTGTGGTATTTTTTCACAGTACTGTCCATACATTCTATTTCAATTTCTGGCTTTAAAAGGGTTGTCCACCTGTAGGAGGAACTAATGGAATATTTTAAACAGTAAGGCAGAAGGTTACAGATCTCTAAAGGGTTCAACTTTGTCAGTAACAGGTAAACGAACTTCTGGGCTGCTGGCAAGGCACAGCAGGGAGTGATGACATTATCCTGACCGGGTTAGGTTTTTAATTATAAACCAATTACATATTGATTTAATAAATTGATATGTTTATGAACAAAAAGGTTGAGTTTGTTTTCTCTAACTTAATATTTTTCTTTATTGGTATGTATTGATTTTTTTGACATGATGGTTCATACCCTTTATATAAACCAAAAAGCAATGATCCTTAATCTCTGTTATCCACAGTTGTAAATGCAGCACACTCATTCTACAATGGAACAACAACGTTGCCAATTTCTGATGAGGACAGAACACCACGTAAAAGAATCAGCAAGACTCTTAACATGACGACAAATCCAGAGGAAAAAAGAAAAATTATTGGTGACACATTTGTAAAGGTATGTCTGTGCTGGTGGGCCATGGATCAAGATAATTGAAGGTAAATGCTATGTTAACAAGTGTTTGACATGACTCTTGTAAGCTTACCTATAGATGTTGCTTTACTTCTAGATTGCAAATGAAGTTATTGGTGAAATGAACCTCAACCCGGATGAAGTGTTCCTTGCACAAGGCACATTACGACCAGATTTGATTGAAAGTGCATCTCTTATTGCCAGTGTTAAAGCTGAAGTTATTAAAACCCATCACAATGACACAGAACTCATCAGAAAGCTGCGAGAAGAGGTAATTTCTGCTTGAGAGCGCGAATAAGATCTTGTGTGTTTCCATTTTTACTTTAGGTAGATTATTGGCAAAATACTCCTTGTAACAGCTTCAGGTTTTATAGAGAGGCTTTGCAGTTCTTTTCTAAAGTTCACCATATTGTTTTAAAGGACACTACCATACAAATTTTTTCTTTACACATATTGGTGAACAATAGGCAGCTCATATGGATTTTTTTTCCCATTGGGTGTTAACTAGATATATATATTTATTTATATATATATTCTCATAAAAGTAAGTTCATTCATTATATATGTATAATAATTTTAAGTTCCCCCATGTACATTACTCTCTCACTTCCCTTCTGTAAACTGAAAGCACTGCAGTGAGCAGGTTGCTTAATGCTCCTTCTTTCTGGTCGGCTATGGCTTGAGAGGTGTAGTTCTTATCAGCAATAAACTGATGTTAAGGAACTTTGTCACCCAAGTGCAGAAAAAGATGAGCCTATTATCAGGGCTGTGGAGTTGGAGTCGGTACCTATTTTGCAGGAGTCGGAGTCATTATAAAATGGACCGACTCAGAATCCCAAAATATATAATAAATTGGTCCAGTTCATTGCAGTGCCAAGAGCAAGATGAATTGGGTTCTGCCAGTGTTACAGCTCCCATATCTTCAGCCTCATCAAATGAGGAGTGTAATTGATGACATGGAGCAGACAAAGAGTTGCCACAGGGGAAAAGTTTCCGCTCCCATAGCAAACAGATCGATCAGATTTCAGCAACACTTTACTTGCTGTCAAAGAAGTAGAAGAGTTCAACCATTCATCAGAACTGACTGTGGCTGAGGCAATTCCTTTTATACCCTAAGATTGTTAGAGATGTTTTCCTAAACCCAAATCAGTGTAGAGAGGCCGTTCTCTAGCCTGGAAATAATGAGATCAGATATGAGGTCATCTATGTGAGAGGTGAATGTTGGCTGTGAAGGTGTACGAGGGTGGACTGACACTCTACGTTGGAGCAGCTGACTGTCAAATTAAACTGGCGTCTACCAGGCGTGTCTAAAACAGCAGTTAAAACACCACTGCGTTTGGAGCTCTAAAGTAGATGGACGGACACTGTACCTCTGCTAACAAAGATGCACGGGCAGAAAAAGCTTTAATTTTTACAACAGTATCAGATTTGGATCTCTGCTGATTGGCAAAGAGTTGCTTTTTCTGATGAGTCACAATTTCTGCATCATTAAAAGAATGGAGGTTGCTGTGTCAGACGAGAAACATCAGAGGGCATACACCATGCATCCATGTGCTAGTAGCTCTCAACCAATTTGGGTATGATGCCATCCTAGCAGATCGCCCATACATGCTTATTGCTTTCTCTTGGACAGATGGGATGTTCGAGCTGCGACATGGCTCTTGCTTAAAAAGTCTGACATTGGGTGGAAGAGCTGACTTAAATTTCCAACTCTTACCCTGGCTCCTTTTATTCCTCAGATTTGAATACCCTGATCGTGGTATTTGCTCTTCCACGCACCCTTCAGCAGTTGTGGGATGCAGATATGTGTGACAACCTACCAGAACCTTGATTCACTCCCAGCCTGATTCGCTGCTGGCCAAGATGCACACAACTGTTACTATGCATATTAACTGGTGGTCATAATAATGTGTTTAACGTATTTCCCAAGCAGGGAGAGAATGGAAAGTATAACTAGACACAAAGGAGAAGCTTATTCAACTCTTGAGCCATTCTACTTTACAGATAATCTGTCTAAGCAGATAGAATTCTTCACATGTAAGTGTGTCTAAGGGCTTGTTCACACGGCGTTTTGGATCCTTTTTACGGATCCGTTTTTCGCACTTGAAAAGCGCATCCGGAAAGCGGATCCGCAAAACGCAGCATTTTGGGTACTTTATTTGGATCCATTTGGAATGCTTTTTCACATGCGTTTTACGCATCCGCTTTCCGGATGCGTTTTCTGAAGAGGGGGATCTCTCTCTCTCTCTGTCTCCCGCCCCCGGCTCCCATTCATTGTATCTGTCTGCTCCCATTCATTGTATGTCTCCCGCCCCCGGCTCCCATTCATTGTATGTCTCTTGCCCCCGGCTCCCATTCATTGTATGTCTCTGCCCCCCGGCTCCCATTCATTGTATGTCTCTGCCCCCCGCCTCCCATTCATTGTATGTCTCTGCCCCCCGGCTCCCATTCATTGTATGTCTCTGCCCCCCCGGCTCCCATTCATTGTATTTGTCTGCTCCCATTCATTGTATGTCTCCCGCCCCCGCCTCCCATTCATTATATGTCTCTGCCCACCGGCTCCCATTCATTGTATCTGTCTGCTCCCGGCTCACATTCATTGTATTTGTCTGCTCCCATTCATTGTATGTCTCCCGCCCCCGCCTCCCATTCATTATATGTCTCTGCCCCCCGGCTCACTTTCATTGTTTGTCCCTGCCCCCGGCTCACATTCATTGTTTGTCTCTGCCCCCGGCTCCCATTCATTGTATGTCTCTGCCCCCCGGCTCCCATTCATTGTATGTCTCTGCCCCCCGGCTCCCATTCATTGTATGTCTCTGCCACCGGCTCCCATTCATTGTATGTCTCTGCCCCCGGCTCCCATTCATTGTATGTCTCTGCCCCCCGGCTCCCATTCATTGATATGTCTCTGCCCCCGGCTCACATTCATTGTATGTCTCTGCCCCCCGGCTCACATTCATTGTATGTCTCCCGCCCCCGCCTCCCATTCATTATATGTCTCTGCCCCCCGGCTCACATTCATTGTATGTCCCTGCCCCCGGCTCCCATTCATTGTATGTCTCTGCCCCCGGCTCCCATTCATTGTATGTCTCTGCCCCCCGGCTCCCATTCATTGTATGTCTCTGCCCCCCGCTCCCATTCATTGTTTTTGTCTGCCACCGGCTCCCATTCATTGTATGTCTCGGCCCCCCCCGGCTCCCATTCATTGTATGTCTCTGCCCCCCGGCTCACATTCATTATATGTCTCTGCCCCCGGCTCCCATTCATTGTATGTCTCTGCCCCCCGGCTCACATTCATTGTATGTCTCTGCCCCCGGCTCCCATTCATTGTATGTCTCTGCCCCCCGGCTCCCATTCATTGTATGTCTCGCCCCCCGGCTCCCATTCATTGTATGTCTCTGCCCCCCCGGCTCACAGTCATTGTATGTCTCTGCCCCCCCGGCTCACATTCATTGTATGTCTCTGCCCCCCCGGCTCACATTCATTGTATGTCTCTGCCCCCCCCGGCTCACATTCATTGTATGTCTCTGCCCCCCCGGCTCCCATTCATTGTATGTCTCTGCCCCCCCCGGCCCCCATTCATTGTATGTCTCTGCCCCCCCGGCTCCCATTCATTGTATGTCTCTGCCCCCCCGGCTCCCATTCATTGTATGTCTCTCCCCCCCCGGCTCCCATTCATTTTTTGTCTCTGCCCCCCCGGCTCCCATTCATTGTATGCCCTCTGCCCCCCCGGCTCCCATTACTTGTCTGTCTCTGCCCCCCCGGCTCCCATTCATTGTATGTCTCTGCCCCCCCGCTCCCATTCATTGTATGTCTCTGCCCCCCCCCGGCTCCCATTCATTGTTTGTCTCTGCCCCCCCGGCTCCCATTCATTGTATGTCTCTGCCCCCCCGGCTCCCATTCATTGTATGTCTCTGCCCCCCCCGGCTCCCATTCATTGTATGTCTCTGCCCCCCCGGCTCCCATTCATTGTATGTCTCTGCCCCCCCGGCTCCCATTCATTGTATGTCTCTGCCCCCCCGGCTCCCATTCATTGTATGTCATCTGCCCCCCCGGCTCCCATTCATTGTATGTCTCTGCCCCCCGGCTCCCATTCATTGTATGTCTCTGCCCCCCCGGCTCCCATTCATTGTATGTCTCTGCCCCCCCGGCTCCCATTCATTGTATGTCTCTGCCCCCCGGCTCCCATTCATTGTATGTCTCTGCCCCCCCGGCTCCCATTCATTGTATGTCTCTGCCCCCCCGGCTCACATTCATTGTATGTCTCTGCCCCCCCGGCTCCCATTCATTGTATGTCTCTGCCCCCCCGGCTCCCATTCATTGTATGTCTCTGCCCCCCCGGCTCCCATTCATTGTATGTCTCTGCCCCCCCGGCTCCCATTCATTGTATGTCTCCCGCCCCCCCGGCTCCCATTCATTGTATGTCTCTGCCCCCCGGCTCCCATTCATTGTATGTCTCTGCCCCCCCGGCTCCCATTCATTGTATGTCTCTGCCCCCCCCCGGCTCCCATTCATTGTATGTCTCTGCCCCCCCGGCTCCCATTCATTGTATGTCTCTGCCCCCCCGCTCCCATTCATTGTATGTCTCTGCCCCCCCGGCTCCCATTCATTGTATGTCTCTGCCCCCCGGCTCCCATTCATTGTATGTCTCTGCCCCCCGGCTCCCATTCATTGTATGTCTCTGCCCCCCGGCTCCCATTCATTGTATGTCTCTGCCCCCCGGCTCCTCCGCTGTCACCGCCGCCGAACGCCTCCTCCGCTGTCACCGCCGCCGAACGCCTCCTCCGCTGACACCGCCGCCGAACGCCGCCTCCGCTGGCCCCGCCGCCGAACGCCGCCTCCGCTGGCCCCGCCGCCGAACGCCTCCTCCGCTGTCACCGCCGCCGAACGCCTCCTCCGCTGTCACCCCCGCCGAACGCCTCCTCCGCTGTCACCGCCGCCGAACGCCTCCTCCGCTGTCACCGCCGCCGCACGCCTCCTCCGCTGTCACCGCCGCCGAACGCCGCCGCCGCACACCTGCCGCCGCCCACTGCTCACCTGTGCTCCTGCTGCCTCTCCAGCGATCCCCGTCCAGTCTCCAGTCTTTCAGGATGCAAAGCGCAGCTGTTACGTACCAGGAGTGTGGAGCGCTTTTGGACAAGTGCCAAAAGCGGACTTCATTATCTCCTATGGGCTTTCAGTTGCGTAAAACGCAATAAGAATTGACATGTCAATTCTTAAAGCGGCTGCGAAAAGCGCAGTGCAGAAGAGCTCTCAAAAGCGCATCGCCGATCTCCCGTGGGAACAGCGATGCGCTTTTGGCATTCAACTCAATGTTAATCACACTGACAATTGTTAGATCCGTTTTGCGGATCCGTAAAACGGATCACAAAAACGCCGTGTGAACAAGCCCTAAGCAGGATATAGGCAGTCCCCGGGTTACATACAGGTTAGGGACTTCGTTCTTAAGTTGAATTTGTATGCAAGTCGGAACAGGTATATTTAGTACATATGTGGTGAGAAATGCTGACACTTGTAGTTCCACAATTACAAGTGAAAGCATGCCATACCACACATCTATGAGTTGTATGGGTGCTAACTAGTATGTGCTGCTGTGGCATGCTGGCATTTGTAGATCCACAAATACAAGTGCCAGCATGCCACATGTGGGTGCAGAGAGAAGTGGGGGGACAAGACCTATACTAAAGGGCAACAGGAGAGGCATGAGAGTGGGGTGAAAACATTATACTGCACCCCATAGCAGCTGAAGACGTTGTGCCTCAGGTTAGGACTGGGGATTTGAATTTTTCCCCGAAATAGGTTCCCGGCACTATTTACCCTTTTTGCCTAGGGCATCCAAATCCCCTGCCCTGGCCATTCTATCTGTGCTCACATACAATGAACAATGAGTCCTATATATAAGATGCTGACGAGGGCACTGCTCAGCTTATGCCTGGACCTCATTGATATTCTGGGCAGTTGCTGCTTTACCAGACAAAACAGTAGTGCTTTCCAGGTGCCATCAGAGGAGTTGAGCATCGAACAAGACTGCAGAATTGGCTTGTCCTTTAGGGCTCTGTAAGATCTGCACAGCCTCAGTGACTGCTCTCCCCTATGCTAAGTGTTGGGGAGGGATCTTCTCAGCACCTCACTCTGGGGTGTAAGCCTGCAGAAGTCATTACTCACCAGGGCTTTCCGAGGGGGCATATCTATCAGGACGCTGATTAGCTGCAGAAGTGACATTGCCACAGAGTGCATTGTGGGAACTGTAGTCCCTGCTTGTTCCCATCTTAGCTTTGCTGGCTAAGATGGTAATTAGCAGGAACTACAGTTCCCACAATGCACTCTGTGGCAATGTCGGCCAATCAGCGTCCCGTTCACATAGCTACGCCCGAAGGGAAGCCCTGCTGAGAAATGACTGTCGGGTGGTGGAAGCAGACATGGCAGGATTTTACACGGTCTTTTCATCATGTGGGGATAGAGGAGGTAATGCTGCCTGGTGACATGATGCGTCAGTGGTGACCCGACTTGCAGTGTACCAATGATATGGGGCGTGACTCAGTGTGTGACGTCAGCACACTGAGCCACGCCCCATAACTCTTCGTTCGTAACTAGGGGGCAGTCGTAAGTCGAGGCGACGTAACTCGGGGACTGCCTGTTCTGGCTTGGTGGTAACAGCCCTCATCTGAAGACATCATTTCTAGGTGTTTCTCTACTTGCACAGTTTACAGAATAGTGGAAAAAAGCTGAAATGATTATGGCTGACCAGCCTATATAAATGGTGCCAGAACCTTATTTGAAGAGAAGTGCAAGGAGTACTTTTGGGGGAGAGGGTTTTGTTTTAGTTTTTTTATGGGCTGCAAAGTGTTGTACCACGTGTCATTAAAAGAGTTCTATATATTTTCTATATACTTTAGGGTAAAGTTATAGAGCCATTAAAAGATTTTCACAAGGATGAAGTTCGTATGTTAGGAAGAGAACTTGGACTTCCTGAAGAGATTGTGAGCAGACATCCTTTCCCAGGTACGTAACCAAAAATATCACTGTAATTGGTCAAACCCTTTAATATTCATAGAAATACATTGTATTGTAAGTTAACTTGTTTGTTATGTGCATTTCCTGTAGTATAAAGTGGTTGTCTCACCGTACTGCTTTACAGAGCCACAGGCATCTTCACTTCCTGGTTAGGCTGTGGGTGGTTTTACAGCAATGACTGGCATATTGGCTCTGCAATTTCTAGCTATTCCTGTTACAATGAGATGACTGCTGGAAATGTATAATCTGTAGTGCACTAGACTACAGAGCTCTAAGGGTATGTTCACAAGGCGTATTTGCGGTGTGTACTTAGGCACGTAATTGCGCTGCAATGGGCCCGAAGTACGCTCTGCTCATTGAGTGCTATGACTTTACAGCGCATTCCCCGACGTGAATATGAGCAATGAGAGTGAATGGCGGCTGGCACAGAGTGCTTTAGAAGTACGCGCTGGCCAGTGCTTAGTTCTAAAACACCCGGCGTATAGCAGTGCGCATAATATGTGCCACTATACATCGGGATTACACCGTGTGAACATACCCTAAGACTTACAACTTGTCATTAATTTAGGTAAACAAAGCTTCTGTGCTAGAAATAAGATTCAACAGGTCGAATGGACTGATGGTGCCTTAGAGCATTCGGATAAGAGAGAGCAGGGACGGGTGGTCGTTAGCCTAGAGAAACTTGTGTACACTAGCAGTAGATAAAATCATCTTACTCTCCTGAATATTTTTGTAAAAGTCTTTATTTACCTCTCCCTACATGGTAAAAGCTAATAATTGTGGTAAGGCCATGTCTACACAGCACTAGTATCAGGTTGGATTTTTGGTGGATAGACCCATTGACCACAACAAAAAATCCGAGCTGTTGACTACACAGCACGGATTTTCAATTGTTGGATTTATAATCCGAAAACTGTCCGTTGTTTTTTTTGTGCAAACCCATGCCAAAAGCCATGGAACGGTGAAGTTAAAATACCGTTGAATTTTAGACAGCATTGTGTAGACATACACATACATGCCGTGTAGAACATTCTCCAACTTCCTGAAAGAGACTCACTTGGCTTATGTTTATTCTGGAGAGCTGAAGCCTAATGAAAGAAACCTTCTGTCAAGGAGACATTGTCTTATCTTCTGGTTCCTGTACTCCCTTTCAGCATGAACCTACCTACCTTGTTTGTTTTGTTTTTTTTAATCTTGCTCCACTTTAGTTGATATGTCCGTAACTCTGTTAACGCTTGGTGTTATGATGCTTGTTTTGCTTTAGGTCCAGGGTTAGCCATCCGAGTTATATGTGCTGAGGAGCCTTATGTCTGCAAAGACTTTGCCGAAACAAACAACATCTTAAAAATCGTTGCAGATTATTCAGCAAGTGTTAAAAAGGTATGTATGTTTGTCTTTTTCTCTTCACTTGTTGGTAATAAGACATTCGCCTCGGTTTCCTTTCGAGATTCTAGTCTAGTAAAAAAGATTGATGGCCACGTCTCTGGGTGGGTTATCTGTAGAGGTCAGATTCCATGATCATCTGGAAATCAGAGCAGCTGAAAAACTCACTGAAAAAACTACAGCACATTTAAATATGTGCTTGTGCCTGATACTACCTCCCAGCCCATTTAAGAGTGGCAAGCCTTAATGGCATAGCCCAAGTTTTCCTGGAATATCGCTTTGACATGTTGATTAATAAGAATGCTAACTTTCACCTCTGTGTGTGGTTATATTCTGTTCTTGCTTCTCATTAGTAAGCCTTTATCCCTTGCAGCCTCACACTCTCCTTCAAAGAGTCAAAGCCTGCACAACAGAAGAGGATCAGGAGAAGCTGATGCAAATTACCAGTCTGCATTCACTGAATGCCTTCTTGCTGCCAATTAAAACTGTAGGTGTGCAGGTGAGTAGTTACTATACTGCTGTGATATGGAGTACAGATCTAAAGCTTTAACTTTTTTACTGCTGCCAGTTGCGTTTATTATCTAGTGATCCGTTGTTTTCTTGGTAAACCTGGTTATAAAAACAGTATTTTCATATTGATTTGGAAAATTAAGGGTATGTTCACACGGCGTACTGCCGCATGTACTGTGCACCGTGTGTTTTGGAAGTACGTGCTGTTGAGCCATTCACTTCTATTATCAGCGCTGCATAAGCGCCGCGAAGGAGTGAACAGTCGCTTTTCTCACCCGGCGTACAATACGAACAGATTGTATGCTGGGGGAGATGAGATGTAATTCATAGTTCTCTGAGAGCTACGAATTACCGTAATTGCGGCGCACATTTCGGCCATAATAAAGCGCAAATACGCGTCGAAATGTGCACCGCAATTACACCGTGTCAACATACCCAAACAGTAAATTATTTAGGGTGATTTTTATCTAAGTTTTTAAATGGGCTCAGGTAAATCCTGCCTATAAGCGCTGACACTCCACTGACGTATCCATAAACACACAGAAACCAACCAGAGGCACTTTACAGACGCCAACATACAGATAAACACTGAATATATAAATTATATTTAAAAATTACTGCTGCATCTAGTATGTATGTAAATCTGTAGCTCTTGGTGCACATTTTGATCAAATTGTAAATGCCCTCTCATTTATTGTAAACCAGCTATACTCTGTTCTGATTAAAAACAGCCTGAATAGATGGGTGGAGTGCATGACCATGGAGGCAGCCATTCCGCTATGTAAATAATTCTAAAGACACAACAGTGGTCACCACCTCCACAAATTTTACATAGTTTGTAAGGCTGAAAAAAGACAGATGTACTTCCAGTTCCAGTATATTGTTGATCCAGAGAAATGCAAAAACCCCCAATGAGGTCAAGCCAATTGTTCTCATTTTAGGGGGAAATTCCTTCCCGACTCCAATTAGAATAAATCAACGACCCTTCTTCAGAATCCTAATCACTATAACTTGTTATATTATTACACTCTAGAAATGCATCCAGACTCTGTTAGTGAAGTCACCATGACAAGTTCCTCTGCCTGAGAGTTCCACAGTCTCACTGCTCTTACAGTGAAGAATCCCTTTCTATTTCAATGTAGAAACCTTCTTTCCTCTAGATCAGTGTTTCTCAACTCCAGTCCTCAGGACCCACCAACAGGTCATGTTTTCTGGCTTTCCTTAGCATTACACAGGTGATTTAATTATGGGCAGTGCATTCTGTGGGAGATCCTGAAAACATTACCTGTTGGTGGGTCCCGAGGACTAGAGTTTAGAAACACTGCTCTAGATGTAGAGGATGCCCCCCTCTTGTAATAGATAGTCATGAGTATGAATAGATCTTGGAAGAGATCTCTATATTAATCTTTGATATATTTATTTATACATATTTATTATGTCCCAACCCCCCACCCCCGAGCCATCTTTTCTGTAAACTAAATAACCATAATATTTCTAATCTTTCTGGGTATTGCAGTCCACCCAGTCCTTTTATTTTTTTCGTAACCCACCTTTGAATCTGTTCAAGCTCTACAATTCCTTTCTTGTGCACTGACGCCCAAATCTGTACATAATATTCCATGTGTGGTCTAACCAGTGACTTGTATAACAGGAGAATAATGTTCTCATCATGTGCATCTATGCCCCGTTTCATACACCCCATAATCCAATTTGCCTTGGCAGCTGCTGCCTGACACTGGCTGCTACAATTAAGTTTACTGTTCACTCGGATTTCCAAATCCTTTTCCGTGTCACTTTTACCCAGTGTTTTTCCATTTAACAAGTAATCATGTAATGTATTTTTCCTTCCCATGTGCAGAACCTTGCATTGATCTGTTTTAAACTTAATCTGTCTTTTTTCTGCCCAGGCCTCCAACTAATCCAGATCTCTTTGTAATAAAACATTGTCCTCTATTGCATTGATTACTTTACAGAGCTTAGTATCATCTGCAAAGATTGATTTTCTATTATGCAATCTTTATGTAAGGTGGTTAATGAATATATTAAAGAGGATAGGGCCCAATAATGACCCCTGTGGTATCCCTCTAGTAACACAGATCCAGTCTGAGTATGTACCATTAATCACCACCCTTTGTTTTCTAGCCCTGAGCCAGTTACTCACCCACTTGCAAACATTTTCCCCCAGTCCAAGCATTCTCATTTTACTTTACAATCTTTTATGTGACACAGTATGAAATTGTAAACAAATGGCGCAGGTACCACATGCCACAAATGCAAAACAATGTAAACATACAAAAATGAACGAGCAACACTTTGCAAACACCAAGGGACAGATAAGCAATGAATATATGAATTATTTAGAATTGCGTTTGCTACATCTTGTATATCTGAAAATCTAAAGCTTAGAATAATTGAGCAGTGTGCTCTTCACATAACTCAAAAAAAACCAAAAAGTGTTAGCGTTGTCTTTAGAGATGCAGTCAGTGGTGTGTTAGCTGTGGGCAGCAGGGAAACTTTTTCACATTGAACAGGTTTTATTTAGAAGACTTTGCAGGTCTGTCCTCAGATACCGTTCAGCGTGTTTTGGCCAAGCACTGGTATGATGTCCTTGGTATATGAGCATTGCTGCCTGTAGGTCCAGGTTTCTGCAACTGATCACATGCTACTGAATTGTTTCTCCCAATGTATTTATAGAGCATGTTTTTCACATGGCAACACATAGGGGATTAAAATGGTCTTGTTTTCTTGTAGGGTGACTGTCGCTCCTACAGCTATGTTTGTGGTATTTCCAGTAAAGACGCCCCGCACTGGGAGTCTCTTATGTACTTAGCCAGACTAATTCCCCGAATGTGTCACAACATTAACAGGTATGTCACTTACTAGTGTTTTGTAGTAAGCTATGTAGTCCGGAGTTTGTGATTTTGTTTGTGTGAATGTATTGTTCCTCTTTCTTGAAAACTGAATACTTGCATTCTGTTTATCAATCTGTAACATTTGGGAGTTTGTGAAATATTTTTAACCAGATTTTGTACTGGTATGTTTTTAGAGTGGTGTATGTGTTTGGACCACCAGTGAAAGAACCCCCCAGTGATGTAACACCGACCTTTTTAACAACAGGAGTGCTCAGCACATTGCGGCAAGCTGACTTTGAGGCACACAATATTTTAAGAGAGTCTGGTAAGTTTATATGCCGTTAGTATGAAATTGTGGAGTTTTATTCTGCAGTTAAAGAAAAAAATTTATAGGCCATGCCTCTGTGCAGTAAGTGAAGACATTATAAAATACCTGAGTCTTTTGAGTGTCTAAACTCTCTACAGCTCTCCTACACTGTGCTTTAGGGGGGTATTCCCATTCTTCAGTGATAAAGTAGTAATCTTGTAGATGTACCCTTTAGTACAGAGAAAAATAAATATTAATTAGCAAACTTTTGAGACTACTCCTGTCTTTTCATCGGCAAATAAAATTCAACAATTTTATCAGAGCCACCAGATATCCAAAAATCTATTTCTCGAATACAGAGAATAAAATAAGTACCATGTAACTCTCATAGCGCCTTACATCCCACAGCTAGACATACAAAGAAATAATTTATTTTTTTAAAAAAAAAACCTACATCATATCCTACCTCAAAGATTACGGTCTGCAGAAAATATTTCCGGAGCTGCCCCTACTATGCTACTGGCCACCTTCAAATTTAAGAAATATAATAATTAAAGTTTATTGCCATCATATACTCAAAAAGGAACCTAGACCTGCAATGTAAAGAGCTGCTAAATTTGTTCTCGCATAATGACCACAGACAGAATAAAGATCCCAAGCGCACAGCAGGAGTAAAAGATCCCGGGACATACAATGGCCATCCAATGCGATGTATCTGATTCTGTACACTAAGGGCCACATGTATGAAAACTGTCTTGGTCTAAGATTTTGTTGCCCATAGCAACCAATCAAAGTTCCCCTTCATTTTATATAGTTGGCTGAAAAAATGAAAGGGGCAACAAAAAGTTTTAGACCAAAAGTACAATAAACGTGACATATAAACATGCAATTGGTCACAAAATGAAAAGGGAGAAAAATCTGAGAAAATACATTACTTGTACAAAGATTAATTATCTTCTTAGTCCTGGGAGCAAGGAAAGGAAGAATGGAACTCTGTCCAGCTGCTTCTGCTCTCCCAGGCCGTGAGCACCAATTTCCTCTGGAAATCATATTTTGTAACCTGCCCATCAGCTCATTAGGGTAATTTGTTGTCCCTGAGTGGCTGATTAGATTATAAAGGGGAAGAACAATTCACATCTGATTAGGTGTGTCCCCTAATTGACCCATTATCAGGTATGATGACCATGTCGGGGAGAGGAATAGATGAGTATCTGGTCATTTCTTTTGAAGTAACGAACTCCCGGCTCCATGTCATGTTGGAGATAATCTGTTTATCACAATAACTTAAAGGGGTTATCTCACTACATCAATTCATCTTACCTCAGTCCTGTTTTCTTGGTTTCATTTTGAATTCAGGGGCGTGTTTACTAGCTTCTACTAGGCTGAAGTAGAAGCCAGGTCTGTAGCTATAGTGACCAGTGCTGGCAGCCTATCAGGAGAGAACAAACAGGTCTGTAGCTATGGTGTCCTGAGGAGCTGATGCAGCCCATACAAGAGGGGATATCTAGGAATAGGTAGGACTATGTTAATGGACATATATTGCAAAGTTACTTGTCTTTTGCAAGATCTTTAACATAAAAAGCAATCGTTGTAGCGAGACAACCCCTTTAAGTTAGAGAGCAGGTAAATAAGTCAACAGCTGCTCTGAAATATAATATACTTAAAACTTTCATATTACACTTGCTATTTCACACAATTTGTTTGTTAGCAATTAAAAGGCAACATAAGTATATATAACAAGACTCTGAATCAATCAGAATCAAAATAGAAAAAGTTTGGTATTGTGTAAGTCTTTTCATTAAAAGGGTATTACCATCTCACTAATTACTTCCCCAGTCTGGTCTGTGCCAGTATATGGTTCATTTCTAAGGGAGTACAGAGTACAGCGACGCACATTTGCTCTTGTAGAGGTATATGGAGAAATTTTCCTATGTAGCCTTATAACTTGAGTTTCTGTTCTTCTCACACAGGTTATGCCAGCAAGATAAGCCAAATGCCTGTCATATTGACACCATTACATTTCGATCGAGATCCCTTACAGAAACAGCCATCATGTCAGAGGTCTGTAGTTATCCGCACTTTTATCACCAGCGATTTTATGACGGGCATTGCTGCTACTCCAGGCAACGAGATTCCGGAAGAGGTATTGTTTTTTGTTACCTTTTCATGGTTCTTTCATTTTGTTTTTGTGTTAAATCAAGCCTAGGCTCTCTTCACACTATAACTTGCAGCGCCTGTTGGAGGCATGTTCCAGGGTAGTTTCCAATATATACTCATGACAGAGGCTGATCAGTGATCCTTGGGATCCCATAGTCAGTCACTTTTTCTGCAAATGTATTACTATATAGATGGATAAGGAAAGAAAAAAATAAATCTTACAAGTTCCAGGTATTGTCTCGGGCAACGTCTTAGTTTAACACAAATTGAATACATAGAAAACGCCACCATTTTGGGCCTTGTTCACAGCTCAGTGGCTGGACTAAACTGGGCACAGAAGCAGGCAACTCTAGCCTTATATGCTCCTGGGAAAAAAAAGCTGACAGGTGCAGCCAATTGCTGAATAACTCAAAGATCCAGCATGGAGCACCACACGTTTGCACCCTTATGTATTGCTTTATCTATATGCAATTGTAATACCGACAGCCACCCCCCTCATGCCTTGAGGATGTGTGAGTGGTTGTTTAATGGGTATTTTTGCATTTCTGCAGTCTCTCCATGCATTACACTGTGGTTTTTCTGCATACTGGTGTGAACAGGTACCAAGCTAATGTGCAGTCTGTATCATTTAAGTGTTCCCCAAGCTGTGGGATCTTTGAGTTGTTATTCAACAATCAGCTGCACCTGTCAGCTTTTTTTCCCAGGAGCATATAAGGCTAGAGATGCCTGCTTCTGGGCCCAGTTTAGTCCAGCCATTGAGCTGTGAACAAGGCCCAAAATGGTGGTGTTTTCTAAGTAAGTAATGTCCTATTTTTTGTGGTTTTATTTTTTTTGTAAAATATTAGTGTAGGGACTCGCAAGACATAATGAGAAGTGACAAAGCTTGCAAGATTGTGTATTTGGGGACCCGGTACCAACTAATACCTCATATTTAACATTTTTCCAGTATGACATTTTTTATCTGCCCAACAGTGCTGGGGAGCTAAGGGTGACTATGTTTTGTGTTGGATACCCAGAAGTGCTGGGCTCTTCTGAGCTTTGGGATCTTTGAGTTGTTGTTCAGCAATCGGCTGCACCTGTCAGCTTTTTTCCCAGAAGCATCTAAGGCTAGAGATGCCTGCTCCTGGGCCCAGTCTAGTCCAGCCATTAAGCTGTGAACAAGGCCCAAAAATGGCGGTGTTTTCTAAGTAATGTCCTATTTTTCTTTTTAACAAACTGGGTACACCCAACAATGAGCTGCCGCATGATCTGGTTCTGTTTTTTTTTTTTTCCAGTCTTGTATGTTTTTGCTAATCCTTTACATCTTTGCGGTTTGTAGGTGGTCTTCAAAATGGTGACTGAAATTAAGAAGATCCCAGGAATTTCTCGAGTAATGTACGATTTGACATCAAAGCCACCAGGAACTACTGAATGGGAGTAATGAAATGTGTTTTAATCTGGTGTAAAAAGTACTGTGTGCAGCTTGAAATTCTATCAGAAACCATTCCCAGTGTTGACATGCAGTACTGTTGTTCAGTTGACTGGAGCTGCTACTGTACATGACGTATGATTCCGTTCTCAGAGCCTGCACCGAAACGATAGTGGTGTTGCATTAACGGTGCACAGGACTTGTACGGGTAACAATATCGGCAGCAATTGCCTGAGTGCAAACAGCTCATCCTGCTTTGCCTTTTGTCTTACGGAATCCGCCTGTTCTTTTTCCATGTGTTTCTGTTGTTGACTTTTTTGGGTTTTTTCTTTCTTTTTTTTTTTTTTTTTTTTCCCTTTTATTTTCTTTTGTAAAATGTACAAAAAGGCAGTTCATTTATATACGTTTATCAATACCATTGTAATAGCCCAATAATGTAAAATGATTAACTGATGTGACCAACTGCTTTTGAACAGATTTATTATAAATAAATATTTTGCCAAATGGAGTCGCAATTGTCTGGGAATTGTTGACCACATGCGAGTTGGTGACCTCACCTATTGAAACAGATGATAGAAGAAATATGTTACCTTCTAGTAAAGAAGGTAAAAATCTATTGGATGAAAGAATTGTGATACTGTTGGTGTATGTCGGAGTGTTGCAGAAATGTTTGGATTGGTTGGACACTTTATATTGTTTTGTTTTTCATGTATTATGTTTAACCCCTTCAGCCGAACACCTGAAAAGTAGTTAATGACCAGCACATTTTTTTTCGTTTTTGCCTCCTTGCATTTCAACAGTTGTAACTTTTTTTTATTTTTTCAATGACGCAATTGCATGAGGCCTCGTTTTATTTGAGACAAGTTGTACTTTATGGGGAAATAGTTTAAATTCGCTTATAAATAATCGCATAATTTTTTTAAAATTTTTTTTACACCACATTTCACACTTAATAACTTGTTAGATTAATTCTACAGGTTATTACAGTCGTGTGGATACCGATGTGTAGGTTTTTTGTGGGTAATGTATGCACACTTTATTATATATTTATTTTTTTATTCTTTTTTTTTTTTACACTTGTTTTTTTTCTTTTTTTTTTTTTTTTTTAAATCCCCTAAAGGGAGAACTGTTTTACAATTTTTTTTTTCTAACACTTAGTAATGTATTAGCATATTCATATATGCTAATACATTATACTCTGTGTCACTTTGACACAGGCAGTGATCTGGACACCACACAGTGTGTCCTAGTCACTGGCTTAGTACACAGACAGCTCTGGGGCCACTCTAGGTCCCCAGGGCTGTCGGGTCACCGGGTGTTCCGATCACCGGACAGAGCAGGGGGGAACCCTTTGATTGCGCTGCAGTAACGCACCGTCACAATCAAAGGGTTAAAGCACCAGGGTGCAGAGGTTTCCCCCGCTGCCCGGTGCTTGCAGGGGATGCTCTGGCATCAGGGCTGTGTAGTACAGCCCCGATCTCCGCGCAGCTGCGACGTCGGAACGCCGCAAACTCCGGTGTCTGCAGCGACGTCTTTAGGTGAACAACCCGCACCAGCCGACGTCTAAAGTCGGCAGGCGGTCGTTAAGGAGATATAGAACGAAATCCATTTCTAACATACATGTACTGAAAATTCAGCTCCTGTACCTTATTTATGCCAGTGCAGTAGGTCTCATCTTAAATGGTAGTCCACATTCCTGTCCATAGTAATGGCTCCCATGGGGAAACTGTATGGACAAAATTCACGTGATCCACCACTTCATGTGACCTCCTGTCATTCACATAAAAGCAGGGTAAAGGTACGTTCCCACGGCTGATTTGCAGTACTGAATCAGCTTGGAATCCACACCATTAAGTGCAGATTTTGACGCCGATTCAGAGGCAGACTTTCGGCCTCCTATATACTATAATCTGAGTTGAAGATTCAGCATTGAATCTGCTTCAAGAATTGACACATCAATTCTTTTTCAGTGCTGAAAATTGAATCAACAATGTAAAACGGATTGTAGTTAGATTGGCGGCTGAATCCGTGCAGAATCTGCATCCAAATCAGCCGTGTGAACATACCTTTACATGACATCTATGGGGTAGATGAATAGGAAAAATGGTGAAACAGTTGTTAATAATGTAGTTATTGCAGCAACTTCTTCAAGGTGTCACGTGTAGAAGTGCAATCACTCTAGGAAATGTCATGTTATTAATAAAGTTAACTGTAAAATGAAGCTGAGTGAAGAATGTGTGTGCAGCTTCTCCACAGACACTGTCAGACATAAGGCGTTGCTGGAGGTAGTAAGACTGAAGAAGTTCTGCTCCACCATAAATTGCTGTTACATACCTGGAAAGTGTTAGCTGGATACCAGAGTCACAAAACGGACGCCATGTTTAGTCCATGGGAGTCATTATTCTGGACAGGATTGTGGGCTACACCATTTTTTGCTTTCTACATTGGGGCCTACTGCGCTGGTATAAAAGAGGTACAGAAGCAGTATTTTTAATGCATGTATATTAGGAGATGTTATGATTTCCTACTAAATACATCGTAAGTAAAAACAATAAAGCAGTGACCACTCTTTTAAAGGGTATTTCTCACCACCTCATTTGTTTCACTGTCTGCTGTTAGGGTTTGCAATCTCCAGAAAGGGGCATGTTTACCAATGTGTTTTGGGGTATCTGCAGGACTTCTGATGTAATCATTACGTCTCCTGGCATAGCGTGCTTCCTCCCGATGCTTAGATTCACTTTCTGTTGGGAGTTAGAGCAGAATTACAGTGGATAGTCACTGCAGTCATACTTCTGCTCTTCTTCTGTACAATTCTTGCTGCCCAAGAAATGCATTTTCCTGTAGTCTCCTAATGTAGCAGATTTTGTTTAGAGCAGGGGTTCCCAAACTCCAGTCCTCACGCCCCACCAACAGGTCATGTTTTCAGGATATCCCACAGAATGCACTGACAATAATTAAATCACCGGTGCAGCATAATTATATCACCTGTGCACTGCTAAGGACAAGCAGAAAACATGACCTGTTGGTGGGGCATGAGGACTGGAGTTTGGGAACCCCTGGTGTAAACGATCGGTGTGTGCGTTCTTCCAGGGCTCAAGACAAGCCATACATCTTATTTGTTAGTGAGAAGACTGGTTGGTTGCACATAGAATAGAAATCCACGGCACCCCAATATCTATGCAAAGGGTAGGTGTTTCTTTTTATTGGTAAATAAAGCTACAATTTTTTTTGCTTGAAATATAAAAAAGAGGGGTAGGGTTTGAGGATAAAGAGCTTAAAAACAACTCTGCGTTTAAGAGCCAAATATGACTGGAAATTGTGTGTGCAGATGAATTCATATGGAGTGGTAGCCAGACAATATGGACATTCTGAGCTTCCGCGATTCCCCGTGTATAATGTGGTTCTGAAGGGGAAAAAATATATATATATTGGACCAATGTCTATATGCAGTATGTCCAAAGAAAACTTATACCTGATACAAACTGGTAAACAAAGGGGTGTCGCCAAAATTGGTGATCACATAGACATACTTCAACAGAGACAGATTAGGACAAATCTGTTGCAAGCGAGCAAAATCCTGCAAGCATTAAAAAAAAAAAAAAAAAAATGATTTTATTGACTATATTAAAAAAGTGAACATAGTCCAAAAAGGGATATTAGGACACACATGTGGTAACCAGATAAGTTGCTACATGTCTGTCCTAATATCCCTTTTTGGACTCTGTTCACTTTTTTAACATGATTATTCAATAAAATCTTTTTATTCTATGCATACGGGATTTTACTCGCAACAGATTTTTTTCTACGTCCTCATCTGTCTCCTTTGAAGTATACTGCTCTCTGTGGGATCAACAGATTTCAAGTGAGCTGCCCAGAAGGGTGTTACGCCCAAACTTCAATTCAGGGAAGCGTCTGGGGCTCTGGCTACAAACATCATATGGAGTGGTAAGCACCTTCTGCTTTCAGTATTTTAGCTGAGTTTTTCATGATCACATAGATATAACTATGGGCTCATATGGATGTAGAAATGGGCTGTTTATTTCCTTACCTGATCTCCTTAAATAGGCTTGTTGATAACACACACAGACTCGGAAATCGTGCTAAACAAAGCGCATTTCCGGTCAGTGGACATCTATGGGGATAGCATAACACAGGAGTAGATGCATAAAGCCCAGGATGACCCATTTCCGATGCAGCGCAGAGAGATATGCACTTCCAGAATGCACATGCATGAAAACAGGATGACACGGCAAAAGAACAGATGTGCAAGGCCCAAGATCACCAATTTATGGTGCGTGCGGCACGGGGATACGTACTTCCGGAACACATACACATAAGAACCAGGAAAAACTAGTTCCAATGTGTCTTGCATGATTATGAAATTCTATCAGAACGCATGATGCAACTAACCGAAAGCACCCGATGATGACGTATTTCCTGTCCATAGTATTAACTACCTGTTACATTATCCCCAGGTATTCACTAACTACCATTCCCAATCCAGTCCAAACAAAGGGGAGGGGACAAATACGGCCAAAGCCAAATATCAATGCTCCTATCCCATTAATATGTCAAAAATGACAAAGCATAAATTATGCAAATAGATGGACATAGAAAATACTCAGATACAGATTGCAACTGTGAGAGAGTATGTTCACATGGCATCTTTATGGGGCATATTTCTAAAACGCCCAGCATATAGCAGCATGCACAGAACACACCAACAATGATTCCAGGCCCCCATGTAAAGGGAAGATTACATTTGTTTTTCTTCTCTGCTGTCCACCATTTCCACCAACAAATGGATCCTATGTACAATAGTTCAAGGGTAAAGGCAAGAGATTTGTTATGTGGCTCCAGAGAGCTAGCTTAAAATAAAGGTTCAGTGTTCCTTAGTGGGTCGGGAGGCCCTAAATTTGCAAGTGTTGTACTCTACACATCTTGTAAACTGTTTCATCTAGCCTTTTAAACCTAGGCTGGATTTTAAAGCTCAAGAAGTTAACTGGTCCCAAACAAAATGTCAGATCTTTCTAAGAATGCAGAAAAGAAAGCATTTTTTTCCCCAAGGTGTTAAAGTCCAGTTAGTTAACTGATCTAATCTCTTGTATGTAACCTTGAGAAACACCATGGGTGACATGTCCCAATACGCAAGCGCCTTTCTTTGGTCTATTTTGCTCCAAAAATACTCAATGCCATATTCTCAATGTAAATGAACTGTTCTATACCAAAACTAGGCACATTATATGCCGGGCACGACGCATTGTAATGCACCTAAAAAGGCGCATTACATACAGTATAGTAGCAATGATATGATATGCGCCTTTTCAGGTGCATTACATACACTAGCAATGATACGTTATGCACCTGCATTACCTAATGTACCTTGATAGGCGCGTTACATACACTAGTAATGATATGGAAGGTATACCAGACACCAGATTTTTGAGAGGATCGTACTTTCAGGTGCACTTTACACTGATTAAATGCGCTTAAAAACTGCCACGGAGATGCCAATTTTCGGACATGTCGCCCCATGTCTCTCTTAGGCAGTTTCACAGCCTGCAGTACAGTGGACTCAAAGTCACACTAGAGCTCTTCCATGGGTGATTCTGTTAGCTTGGGTCAAGGACCCTGGTCTACTACAAGAGAAAATGCAAATATTGTTCAAAATTCAGTTTTGAACTTGGTGCTATGCAGGGAAATTATGTACTAGGAAGTACCTTTTCCTATAATAATTACTAGCAATGGCTGTCCTTCCAGCTTGGGCGTTCACCTAGGAGATCTTTAGTTTCATGGAGAAAGAACTCTGTGATCAAGTTCATTAAACATGTAAGAATCGGGGTGGCCTTAAAAGAGGCTTTACCATGGATTACAAATCAATATGTAAGCGTTTTGGAACACATCAGTACAGCAATTTATTACATCTTCCAGCAAGATTGTACAAGATTGAATTTTTTTTTTCTTTTTTAACAAAATTGGAAAAAATGCTGAGGTAGATGCACCTCTGCTCCATTGGTACTTAGGGCTGATTAAAACTTTTCTCTGAATCTTTTTGAGCCCTGCAGTAGTAACACGAAAAAAATCTGAGAGCTCCCAGCAAGAATCACTTGGCCTACAGTGGTGGCCAAAAGTATTGGCACCCCTGCAATTCTGTCAGATAATACTCAGTTACTTTCTGAAAATGATTGCAATCACAAATTCTTTGGTATTATTATATTCATTTATTTTGCTTGCAATGAAAAAACACAAAATAGAATGAGCCAAAAATCAAATCATTGATCATTTAACCCAAAACTTCAAAAATGGGCCGGACAAAAGTATTGGCACCCTCAGCCTAATACTTGGTAGCACAACCTTTAGCCAAAATAACTGCGAACAACCGCTTCCGGTAACCATCAATGAGTTTCTTACAATGCTCTGCTAGAATTTTAGACCATTCTCTTTGGCAAACTGCTCCCAGGTCCCGAGATTTGAAGGGTGCCTTCTCCAAACTGCCATTTTGAGATCTCTCCATAGGTGTTCTATGGGATTCAGGTCTGGACTCATTGCTGGCCACTTTAGAAGTCTCCAGTTCCTTTTCTCAAACCATTTTCTAGTGCTTTTTGAAGTGCGTTTTGGGTCATTGTCCTGCTGGAAGACCCATGACCTCTGAGGGAGACCCAGCTTTCTCACACTAGACCCTAAATTGTGCTGCAAAATTTGTTGGTAGTCTTCAGACTTCATAATGCCATGCACACGGTCAAGCAGTCCAGTGCCAGAGGCAGCAAAGCAACCCCAAAACATCAGGGAACCTCCGCCATGTTTGACTGTAGGGACCGTGTTCTTTTCTTTGAATGCCTCTTTTTTTTCCTGTAAACTCTATGTTGATGCCTTTTCCCAAAAAGCTCTACTTTTGTCTCATCTGACCAGAGAACATTCTTCCAAAACGTTTTAGGCTTTCTCATGTAAGTTTGGGCAAACTCCAGCCTGGATTTTTTATGTCTCGGGGTAAGAAGTGGGGTCTTCCTGGGTATCCTACCATACAGTCCCTTTTCATTCAGATGCCGACGGATAGTACGGGTTGTCCCTGTTGTTCCCTCGGACTGCAGGGCAGCTTGAACTTGTTTGGATGTTAGTCGAGGTTCTTTATCCACCATCCGCACAATCAGGGCCGCCATCAGAAATTTCAGGGCCCCATACAGCTGAAGCATCTGGGCCCCCCCATGTCAACCCCACCCTCTGCCAACACCATCGCCCCATCCCCACTCAGACACAGCCTCCGCGCACACACACCGCCCCCCACAGCCGCCACCCACCCGCACTCACACAGCCTCCACACACACGCGCACACACACACACGCCTCCACACACACGCACACACACGGCCTCCACACACACACCCACACACAGCCTCCACACAGGCCTCAAACACAGCCTCCCCACAGGCCTCACACACAGCCTCCCCACACAGGCCTCACACACACAGGCCTCACACACAGCCTCCCCACACAGGCCTCACACACAGCCTCCCCACACAGGCCTCACACACACAGCCACCCCACAGGCCTCACACAGCCTCCCCACAGGCCTCACACACAGCCTCCCCACACAGGCCCCACAGCCTCCCCACACGCCCCGCACAGCCTCCCCACAGGCCCCAGACAGCCTCCACACACAGCCTCCACACAGGCCCCACACACAGCCTCCACACAGGCCCCACACATAGCCTCCACACACAGCCTCCACACAGGCCCCACAGGCTGCCAACATTCCCTGTGTCCTGGACGCAGTGATTTCTATGCCCCGCAGCAACTGATAACCCTGCCCCCTCCTTTCTGCTTGATCTCATTGGCTGCCTCAAATAAGCATGTGACTGTACTACGTCACGCAGCTCTCTCTGTAGGTGGAATTATGGGAATTGTAGTTCAGTACACTTAGCAGCTCTCATCTCTGACTAATAAAACAACTACGAATCCCAACATTCCATGGCTGCTCAGCCAAATAACTGCCAGTTAGCTCTGAGATACATTATGTTGCAGGCACTCTTCATGGTGTCTTTTTGTACAGCTGTGGGGTTTTGTCATTAAGGTTATGTTCATACAGTCCAGGTGAAGATAAACTTCTTTCAGTTCCCACATCAGAAAAGCGTATGGCCATTGATGATGTCAGCAAGTGAAACTTATTGTTTGGTTATTACAAGAGGGAGTTAAAAATGCTCCCTGTTCTACAGTAATACATTAGAAATGTGTAAAAGCAATAAATGGAAATAGAACATTTTTTTTATCACAAACCAAACAATCAACTAAAAAAAGGGCATTACAACTATTAAATACATGGGCATTGTATGGCCCCCTAACTAGCTCTGACCAGCCTATGTCAGATTTGCTAACATTATATTCAATTCAGTAGTCTCCGCCACCGCCACCATCCATTGACCATTAAAGTCAAAAGTCGATATTGGTCGCTAAGCTATCATCCTCTGGATGCACATACAGTTGCAGGCTTCTGCGGAGCAGAGAGCAAAGGCTCCCCACTCCGCAGAGTGTATACGCTACACCACAGTGTAGCCTGTGTACACTGATATCTATGTGGTCACTGTATGGTGGTATATACAGTCTGCAGAGCCTGTGTACACTGCTGTCTACCACTATATGGTCACTGTATGGAGGTAATATACAGTCTGAAGAGCCTGTGTACACTGGTGTCTACCGCTGTATAATCACTGTATGGTAGAAATATTGATTGTAGTGTAATGGTTTAGGTTCAGGCACAGTTTGACGGTATCTCCCAGCTCCCTGAATGCTAAACAGGCTATCCAACAGTCTAGGAAACCTGGGTGATGCCAAAACCCTAAATTAGATTTCTTCCAGAGTTGTTTCACAGTTAGGAGGATTAGGATGGGCTTTTTGTGAAGGGGGTGTGACTCAAGAAGGGGTTTTGGTGGTATGAAAATTTTTCAGTGCCACGCGGGATTTTAAGTCTCCAATTTTCACTTTCAAAATTTGGCAAGTATAAAAAAGGGCACTAGAGTTTCAGGGTTTTTTCCATAATCCCTTCTTATTTAAGTGCCCATGAGGTGCAAATGCAATCTTAAATCTTCACCCATCTACATGGTACCTCTCCACAAGGAGAGATATTATCCTTTCTGAGTCTCCCCATATGAGAAGGGTTTTTCCTTGAAGACTTTAATATCATTCCTAAACTTCATCTAATAGTGACTACAGGTAGTATGTTACAGTCTGACTTTATGACTATGTAGGGGATTTAGAATTCTGTACCATAAAAAAGGAGCTCTGAATGCTATAAAAATATATTAAGACATTAATCAGCACAGAATTTTAAACCCATTTAGATTGAAAAAAATAAGTATATTCCAGGGTAGAAATTCAAAATTAAGCTTTACTCTGATTCCCTTTTTGATCTATAAAAATGAAATTTTTAAGAGAATGATCTCCTGTCCCCGTAGTGAGTATTAGGAGTCTTAGAATGTGTCACGTGTCATTCACAAAATGAAATAAGATGTAAAGCTCTAAATTTTAATAATCCCTTCCAGAATTATATATTGTATAAATGGCATCAAGGTAACAGAATAGAAATGACATAATTATTTTGCTTTACCCTTGCTTTGATATGTTTGTGTTACACGTTAAGACAATGGCACTTTGCACTAACATTTAGGTGATTGTTTTTTGTATCTATTTCCTTACTGTGTTGAAGCTGTACTGACTTGTCCTATCATTGCCATAAGGGTAAGCTTTGATTCCAGCTCATTAAAGTACATAATAAAGCAATGATTTCAGCTAAATTAAGTGCAGTCTCTTGAGTCCATTTCAGGAATGTTATGCTGAGCATCAGATCTATTCAATTAAATTCTAAGAACCAATCATTATTTTTAATGTTCAAATAAATATTTCAGTATAGTTTTCTTTCACTCACCAAACTGGTTTTAAAGAATGGATGCTACAGATAAACAATTGCTTAAATTTCCTGCTGTAATTGGAAGTTTTGCTCCAAATACATTCATGAAAAAAAAGGTTTTGCAGACCGCCTGAAAAACCGTCCGAAAATGAGCACGATTGTGCTCTATGGAAAACCTGTGCAGCAGTCCCCACTGCACGGGTTTTCCGTCCGGCGGTTTTACCGCCCGCGATCTGCCGGCAAAACATTTTACAAGCACAATCTTCCGTCCGGTTTTCGGACGGAATCTGTGCTTGTGAATGTGAAGGGGGAGGGCTTTCTCCGCTCATCACGGAGAAAGCCACCCCCCCCTCGGCCGTGGGGACGGCCGCAAAACAGGACAAATACCGGCTGGGTAAACCGACCGGTATTTCTCCTCTGCCTTGGAAATGCACCCTTAAAGTTTGATAAATGCAACCTCAGATAAACAATAACACATGACAAATAACACTGTCATTATGTAAAAAAAACTAGGCCAAAATGCAGAAGCAGTATGAATAATTCGGCACACCCTTACTGCTGTCATAGGAATTAAGGACCACATGTATGAAAAGTGTCTCGGTCTAAAACTCACTTTGTTGCCCATAGCAATAGCTCTGATTGATTTCTAAGAGGAACAAGGTGTTTTATACTCAGTTTTCATACATGTGGTCCTAAGTGAGTAAGTAGCAATCAAATGCTGCTAATCAAATACCCTTGATTAATTGATCATCAGGAAGTGTGGCCACTTCTATAAAAGCAGACTCGTTAGCAGTTTGATGACCTGGAGCATTCAGGCATTGTAAGAAATACAGACTTTTACATAGTGAAAGACATATAATATGGTATACTTCGATATGATATATTTCACTTGTGGGAATATACTGGTTTCTCATGGGAAAATCTTGGAAGACTGCAGTTCTCATTCAGTTGCTAATTAAAGTATAACAAAAGGTATCTACCTCTGCCAGGATGCCATAACATTGTAAAACCTGACTGATAAGTGCAGCCTTCTAGATGAAAGGGAGGATGCTACATGAAAGTGGAGACTAAGGCCGTGTTCACACGGCTTATTCAAGCCGTAATTGCGAGCCGGATTGCGCTCGCAATTCCGGCTTGAATAAGGGGTGGGACGGGGGCGCTGCCCGCCAGCCCCATAGACTTGCATTATCCACGGCGCGTATTGCGCCTAGATAATGTGCAGGTGACTTTCTCCCCGCCCAGCGGATTCGCCGAGCGGGGAGGAGCGACGGAATCCACTGTTCTCTATGAGAGCGGTGGATTACCGTAATTACTGCAACGGATTGGAGCCGTACTGCAGCGCAAATCCGGCGTGCAGTACGGCTCCAATCCGCTGCGAAATAAACCATGTGTACTGCCCCTAAAGGTCTCTAGGCCTCATGGGAGATGGGGGCAGGTATGTTCTTGGAGATGGGGTATAAAAGACAGAAGCATACTGTTGGAAGGGTTCTCTGTCTGTGGGGGGAAAGCACACTAGGGTAAGTTGTTGCTTGGAGGAGGGGTCCACATTTGGTGGGACTCTTTAGATAGAAGGCCCGTGAAGAGCATTGCACATGAACTTAGTGTGTGAAGGCCTTGGGTGGTAATAAAACATTGTATTTTGTATGTTGTTATATGATATGTAACTGTTTTTGGTATTAGTTTTTGCAGTGTTATGTAATATTTGTTGTTTCTTTTCTTTCTGTTCCTGTACATCCCCATATCCATACCATTTATTAATAACCATAAATCAATATAATATCCTATACAATATACTCTCTTTATACACTTTTTTGTCTTTCATTTATTACACCTAACCTTTCGAATCTAACCCAGTTAGAGGGTGAATTTAATATATATATATATATATATACATATATATTTATTTGTATAGACACTGAAACGAATGGCCCCGCAGCCCGCAGCTCGGGCTGTGGGTGCACTCGTTCCCCTGCGATCTAGCTAGCGCCTGAGGCGGGCGGTGCGGTCCACGGGCGCACGCGTCCCCTCGGGCGCATCCACTCACCAGTCCGCGTTCCTGCTTCCCCGGCACTGCCTGCGGGCCGGCCACTCGCGGCCCTGATCCTTAGGGCACGCGCGCGCAGGTTCTCTCAAATTTAAAGGGACAGTGCGTCGGTAATTGGTTTTGCCGGCCACTGCTCCTACATAAGGGCTCCACCTCTGGGACCGCGTTGCCAAATCCATAGCGCCCTTGTCCTATGAGAGGAAGCCTTGTCTTGTTCCGGTTTGCCTATTCCGTGTACTAGTCCTGTCTGCTTACATCTCCTGACCACGAACCTTTGCTGACTGCCCTGACCTCTTGGCCCGTCCCTGACTACGAGTTTGCCTGTCGATTCAGTACTTCGTTGCACCTCGGCTGCCACCGCAGGCAAGTCGCATCATGGGTAGCGACCTGGTGGTATCCCGCCGCAGCTAGTCCATCCCGCTTTGCGGCGGGCTCTGGTGAAAACTGGGACCCACTTAGACTCCGCTCCCTGGTGTGGCTTCTACCACGGCTTGCCATGACCCAGCGGATCCACTACCTAGCTCCGTTACAGACACTATTTGTATAGGAGGGATATTGGACCATTTCCAAACAATTTGAAGCCCATCATTCTACAAAGAGAAATATTAGTAACAAGTGTAAAACATTCATGCTTGATGAAATTGCAGAAAACCAAGACTAATCGTGGGATTTAAAAAGTCCTCTAAAAATTTCATAAAGAAACGATTAGAAAAAGACTAGTATGAACTAGTATGACTTGTTTTGCCAAAAGAAAGTTTCTTCTTTTTAAAAGGAGCATGGCTTAAGTTTGCAAAGTTGCATCTGGACAAACCCACAAGACCGGAAAAATTTCCTTTTGGCGACAAATAAAGTGGTTTTTGGGCAAAAATCAAATAAGCCATACACCATCCCCTAAGTCACCTAAGGGGGAAGGATGATGGTTTAGGCTTGTTTTGCAGCCACGGGACCTCCCCACTTGCATAAAAGTCAATAATGAATATCTTACAGTAATGAAATAAGCTTTGAAACGTCACCAAATTTCAAGTAAAATATATTTTCTAAAGGTCTTTTGAAGGGGTAACCACCCAAAAACCCCAAACACAAAATAAAACCTAGATGACAAAAAATTAAGTGCAATAATGGAAATGCACGGGGAAAAAGTATTGAACACATGAATAAAGAGAGGTGCAAAAAGCCATGGACACCAGCTGAAATCTTTCAGTAATTAGAAAGCAATCAAGCCATTAGTAAAAAAATAATATCAGTTGGTTCAACTGTTGACCTATGAAAAGGTGTCTTATTACCAAGGTGCTACACAAGAAACATCTCATGATGGGTAAAATCAATGAGTTCTCTCAAAACCTATGCAACCTTATTTTTACAAAACATCCTGATAACATTGTTTACAGAAGAATTTCTAAGCTACTGAAGGTTCCAATGAGCACTGTATGGGCCAAAAACCAGAAGTGTAAAAAGCATAATTTCACTATAAACTGGCCACAAACAGGTGCTCCCCACAAAATTTCAGACAAAGGAGTGAAAAGAATTATCAGACAAGTTGCCCAAGAGCCAAGGGTCACCTGCGTAGAGCTATAGTCACAATTGTTTCAAAGAAAACATAAGTAGCCTGTATGCACCCACCCCCAAGATCCCTTGCTAAAAAAAAGTGTTCAAGGCATTTAAAAATTGCTAACAACATTTAGACAAGTCTTAAATAATTGGAAAATAGCTTTCAATGAGAAAAAAAATTAAACTTTTTTAAGCCCTAAAACACACTATGGCGAATTATGAATTCGAATGCGTACTGTTTTTTTTTTTTTTTTACTCGGTGCCGACAACCCAGTTCTAAATAGAAATAGAATAGTGTAGAATATGACAGATTTTTGGCGCATTACATAGAGCTTAGTGCGGGAGCGTGGCCTGGACGCTGATCGAGCCAGACGTGTTTCACACCAGCTCCTCTGAAACCTTGGAAAATCACCTCCATCGGGGACTTTATAGCTCTTTTCAGAGCTCCTCCATAACTAACGTTGCTTTGGAACACCAGCTTTCTTCGGAGCCTGTTTTTTCACGCGGAGGTCTCTGCAGATCCGACATTCAGACCCTGCTTTTGGGGCTTCCCCCTGCCCGAGCGGGCGCAGGGCCCCTGGGCCCGTTTCAGGGATTTTGTCATCGGGACTGCACACTGTTGAAAAGCTCCACAAAGAGGACACCCGGCTACCTGAATTCCTGGGTGCCCGGGAAGCAAGAAACCCTTTCCCCTGGCTGGCGCTGAGGGACTGGACATTTGGCGGGCTCCGACAAGAAATAGCCAGCGCCATCTTGGCGAGTTTGTATGCGGGTGCATATTGGGAGTCTACAGGAGAGTGGTCTGCTACAATCCTCACTCTCTCTCCGGCACTTACTATTTGCTCCGGATCTCTCCACTGCCGGGCTGCAGCACCCCCTTTAAACAGCTGGACAGAGGTACGGTTTGAGACGACCCGCAGGGGCCTGCCGAACCGCCGCGGGGATCGCAAGGTGCCGCGAGACGGCCCCTTCAAGCTGCAGCTCCTTTCCAGGTACTGCCCCCGGAATAGGCCCTTGTTATCTTCTGCCTCCGATCGGGCAGTTAGAGCGACTTGGCCTCGAGCCCGCGGTGCCTTCCTGCTCCATCGCTGCAAGCCACGGGCTGCTTGAGGTAAAGCTCTGGCCACTATAAACTCCCCGGGGCTTGAGAGAGGGCTCCCAGAGAACGAAGGCCGAGACCGGATAACTTCCCCAGCCTCTCCCGGTGCCTGGGACGCATAGGACATAGATATTTTTGGGTCTGCTGGGGATCTGATTTTGGCGGGCCTGTGGAGAAGAGCCGGACGCCATCTTGGGACTCTCTGCGGCCCACGGTCAGAGCAGATTAAAGTGCGGCTAACGGACAGACTCTGGCCCTGCTGTCTGCTGTCTACCAGTAAGGGAAAGGGCATAAATTCAGAGCCCCTGCACTCCAGCATATCCACCCTTTGTCTAACCAAAAGTACTCTGCCTGATTGCCCAAAGACAACCAGCGAACACAAGCCGAATTCTGACTACCCCGCAGTATTGCTGTCCTTATTCGCCATAGAAAACAAGAACTCTCTCCACTAAGCTGAAAGTCTCCACAGGTTTCTCTCATTTATCATTGACACCAGTTTCTATATAGGTTATAAAGTTGAGATAAACTCTTTCAACTGAGCTGAAAATCCCCTCAGGTTTATATAAATCTTTCAAGTGGTATCAGTATATGTTTAAGATATATCGCTAAGGTATATTCCACTCAGTGTCAGCTCAGGGCTCTGGTCCCAGTTGTTACTGGGGCTGCGGGTCGCCGGTGGGGCCACAAACTGAATAGGGGCTCTCCGGGCGACCCTCACTCCTCTGCCCTGGGACTTGCTGCCCTGCATGCTAAGACAGGTATAATTTTTTGTCAACCTATTTGTGAGGCTCACGTTGAAATATACTGCAGGGACATACCCCTCTTACTGTATTGGGTCGGGGCTCTGGTCCTAGTTGGTATTGGGGCTGCGGATCACCTGGGGGGTCACTAATTGACCTGGGACTCTCCGGGTGACCCCCACCTCTCTGCCCTGGGACCTGTTGCCTTGCCCTCTATAGATACCATAGTCTGGGGATATTCCCTTGACAGATCTGTCTTACTTTCATCAACATGTTTAATAGGGTTCACAAATTGCTTTTACTGTGATAACCAACAATACTGTATAACTGTGGTATATTTTTGACAAACCAGATATCCTAAACTGCGATATATATACTGTAATATACTGTATTATACAGGGAGGTAATCCCTACTAATCCCACAAGACTCTCAGGTATTCTACCACATTTAGGTTGCTTTCACACAATACTCTGCTATCATCTAGTGGCCTCTTAACCATAATACAACATCTTGCTCTACTAGCACGGCTTTCTACAAACCCCTGACCTGTCGATTACTAGAAGAGGAGGTGGTGGTTTTCATTTCCACCCTCAACTGTACATGGGTGTCCAGGCCCATGATGCAGAATAGGCCTCACATCTTAGACATTATGATTTAAATTCTTCTTTCACCAATGCCCTGGGTTCAGCAACACTCACTGCTTTACTGACAGTATAGAGTAATAGTGGACACCCCCTTCTAACTTTGGGTCTCTTCACAATCTCCCTCTCTCATATCCACAATAGTTATTCTGGGATATTACCATTCAATGGGTCCACACAAAAGACTAAAGGAAAAAGGTCAATCCCTAAATCTAACTTCTTTCTTCCCACAAAACAATATAGGGAGGGTCTTGGAGACGGGCGGAGTTCTAACCAGAAACTCTTCTAAAATTCTGCCGAACAGGGAATCAATCTTGCCTGAATCCTCTTCGTCCTCCCAATCATCGCAAGCTGAATACCTTCCGGCCTCAGTCACTAAAACTAGAAAAGATCCCCTACCCATAAAAAGAAGCAACACAGGCTCAAAGAATACACCTCCTGACATGGAGAACCCGGCTAACCATTCTATTACTCCAAGATCACCTAATAACAGCCCTGCCAAACAAAGAGCAAAACTAGTTGGAACTGATGACGAGTCATGCCCGAATTTCAACCCAGCTAGAGAGTCGGAACACCCCCCGGATTCACTGGACTCATTTCAAATAAATGACCAAGCCATGTCCCCCTCATTGCTGAAAGACATGATGTTGGCTCTTCGCACGTCCCTACAGAATAATCTGCAATCCTCCATCTCAGCTTTGAAAAGTGACCTAGACAGTGTAGGGGAAAGAGTACACCACGTGGAATCGAAGATGGAAGAGTTTTCTCAAGCACACAATGAGCTAGTTGACGCTCACAATAATGTAGAAGACGAGCTAGGCAAACTCAAAGTAAAACTTGCCGACTTAGAGGATAGAAGCAGAAGAAACAATTTGAAGTTCAGGGGTATTCCTGACACGATTTCAAACTCAGATCTACAAAATTACCTTCAAAGCCTCATCAAAGCCTTGCTCCCTAATTGCTTGAAGCACGAACTCATTATAGATAGAGCCCATCGCTTACCAAGACCCAGAAACCTAGACGAGTCCATACCCTGTGATGTATTAGCCAGAATACATTTTTTCCATGTTAAGGACCGTATCCTTCAGGCAGCAAGGCAGGCAGACCAGCTTCCCGGACTCTACTCTTCTATCAAAATCTTCGCAGATCTATCGCAATTTACTTTAAATACCAGGAGACGATTCGCACCAGTAACAGCAGTACTCCGAAACAACAGCATACAATACCGCTGGGGATTCCCAACGAAATTGATAGAGCTTAGTGCGCCAAGTTTGGCGCATTACACTCTATGCCCATACAAAGTTTGGCGCATTAAGCTCTATGTAATGCGCCAAAAATCTGTCGTATTCTACACTGTTCTATATCTATTTAGAACTGTGGTGTCGGCGCCAAGTAAAAAAAGTTCGCATTCGAATTCATACATGTCGCCCTATGTTTGGAGGCCAAAGAAACTTAATATCATCCCCAATACCAACATTGAAGTTTGTGGGTGGGAAGATCCTTGTGTGCAGCTATTTTTCAGCATATGGTACTGGCAAACTTTATATCATTATAATTTATATAATTGATTAAAATCTGCTGTCATCTACCAGGATGATGAAGAGGAAACAAGGGTGGACTTTTCAGCAATACAATGATCCCAAACACACAGCCAAGAAAACTCTCAGCTGGTTTCACAAAAAATAAAGCCCAGCAAATCACCTGACCAGAAGCCAATAAAAAAAAAAATCTAGGGAAGGTACTAACGCTCAGAGTTCGTAGAAGGAGCCCACGGAACCTTCAAGATTTGAAGAGCGTTTGTGTGGAGGAATGGGACAAAATCACACCTGAGCAATGTATGCAACTAGTTTGGAGACGTCTTGAAGCTGTCATCACCAGCAAAGGCTTTTTACAAAGTGTTAAATACATTTCAGTAGGCGTGTTCAATATTTTTTTCCTGTGTCATTTCTCATTATGACACGTAACTTAGTTTGTGGACATCTATGATTTGATTTCTTTACTTGTGTGGATTGGATAGGTTGTTACTAGGGATGAGCGATTATAATTGACAAAGTTGAAATCGGCACGGTTTTTAGGTTGATCGGAAATTTCCGATCACGCGATAATTTCAGTGAGAATCTGCGCATAATCTATTACTATCACACCATTTTCGGTGCTTCCTGTAATTTTGGCGGCCAGCACATCAGCTTAGAGCATAGAGCTGGGTGAGCGACGTCATGACTGTGATGTATATGGTTGTCATTGGCTGGAAAAATCACATGATCATGTTTTGCATAGAACAGCGCTTCCGGGTTCAGCATCAGTGTGCCCAGTGTCTCCATTAAGCGGGACGTGTGCTAATCTCCCCTCAATACAGCTCAGCTCAGAGACACAGTTACATTTATTCACACAGACAACTATGCTTTTAATTGAACATTAAAACCCATAGTAGATTAGAGCATCTCAGCTCTTAGTTAGTCAGAGACTTTTTACAGCATCATCTAGCGCTGTACAGCCGCGGGGGGTGTTTAGGTGTTTTTCACTTTGGCGCAGCCCATTTTTGTTCAAAGAACCATCTTGTACTTATATTATGATACAGAAATTTGCTAGTAATTGCAGGTGTACTTCATAGGTGCAAAACTCACCTTTTATTATCCATATACATTTTAATTAGGTGTTTTTCACTTTGGCGCAGCCCATTTTTGTTCAAAGAGCCACCTTGTACTTATTTTTAAAGGGTACAGAAATTTGCTAGTATTGCAGGTGTATTTCAAAAGGTGCAAAACCCACCTTTTTATTATCCTATAACTTTTAAATAGCATGTATTTCATTTGGTGCGGCCAGTTTTGTTCAAAGAGCCACCTTGTACTTAAATTTGGAACAGAAATTTTGTAGTTACTGTTGGTGTATTTCATTGGTGCAAAAACCAAACCCTTTTGTTATCCATATAACTTAAATAGCTGTATTGCACGTGGTGCGTCCTAGTTTTTTCAAATAGCCACGTTTTTACGACAATTCTGACAAATTTTTCTAGCAACTGTTCCCGTTTTTTCATTGCTGCAAAAAAAACGCCCAATTTCTCATCCGGAACTTCTGAATAGTTTTATTGCGCTTGGTGAATCTCAGTTTGGCGCAGATAGCGCACGTGTATGATATTTTATTGAAAACTTTCAATTCCTAGTCCTACTGGGCAGTTGGTTGATTTTGTCTTACGGTTCTTCCACCAGACCGCATTTCACAGGTAAATTTGCTAGAAACAATCGTTTTAATCCCATTTGGGTGTAGGGAAAATTTGAGGGGGTTTAAGAATACTGTGATTTGCCGTCTTTTAATAAGAGACTACAAAAGCTCTTCCATACCTTCTTAAATTTTTATCTTTCTGAACCTGGAGCCAAATGCAGGTGGTAAGCGAGCAAAGAGGGGTGTAGGACATGGAGGTAGAGGTACGAGAGAAGGTGCTCCTTCCAGTGTTGGCGACAACACGCAAGCCAGCGGATCGTTGGTTGCGGACCGTCAGGCCTGTCATCGCTGGGTCAGGCCCTGTGAATCTTTTAACAAACGCGTCGCCAATCTGTTCTTAAAGTGTTAATGCAACCTGCATCCAGCAGTCTTACCCCCCTCGCCCCCCAGTCACGGCCACAAATTTTCGTCATCAGCATCATCACATCCGTCCAACATGAAGCGAAGGCAGGTCAAATGTCAACTCGTTTTACCTACCACCGTGGATAATCCATTTCTAAGACCTCTTTGATGACAAAATGCGGTTGGGTCAGAAAGCATTTCCAAAGATCAAGGCCAAAGAGGATGATTTTGTCTGCTCTGACGCCCAATTACTGATACCATCAGAGGAGGAGAAGGAACCCGGTCAATCGGAAAAAATCCGGGCAGCGGCAACGCGTTGCGTCCCCTTTGTTTGTAGCCCGCAGTCCAGGATGCAAAATGCGGGACGGGGAAGTCACCTGTGTTATGAGTTGATGACGACATTGCAGATCCAACGTGGGTTTTTCAGCGAATTTCTTGCGAGCGCTCTCACGGACGGGAGGAAGACGATGGGGTGTGTCAGTCGGCCCCCGCCTCAAAAAAGGAGAGGGGGTCGCAAAAGTCTGCTGATATTTTCCGCCAGCCAGATCGCGGGAAACACCGCCCCCGCTTATCGCGTCGAAAAGGTCCGGGACCTCTCAAGCCGGGGGCCTTTTTTTGAGCAACCCTTTGATTAACCCAGCGATGTATATCCCGCCTTTGCCGAAAAACGCAGTAGGGAAAAACCCTTTGGGGTTTTTAAAACCCCCACCAACATGTCTGTCAATGCAGCGATGCATGTTTGAAATGGGGGAAATTGGCCAAAAAAAGGGCCACACCATCGGGCTTCAACCAAAGTCACCCCCTCTGTTCCCTCCTCCTCCTCCACCACCCCCCAGGTCCCCTCAGCTGCCCGTTCTCAGGTCATGTAAAGGATCAGCCTCCGCTTCACCCTCCACCGTCGCCGAGTACCCAGCCCCCAAAGAGACCCTTCCCCCCCCCCTTCCCCTTCCACCAGTTTGGCCTGATCCCGTACAGGGCCAGTTAGCACCGCTCGTCTACCGGTTTGGGGCAGAAGAAAAACTTTAACCCAAACCATCCCAAACCCAAAATCCTGAATGTCGTCATTGCCAGGTTTTGGCCTTGGAAAATGTCCCTTTTTCGTCTGGGCCCAAGGGGGCCCCCCTTTGGGTAATCCGCCACCCGGGGTTCCCCTGGCCCTTTTTCCTTTTTGGCCTTGCTTCCTGTTCCGGCAAAGCCCAAAATGACCACTGCACAGGGGGAAGTAAGCAGGGCCAAGGCCCTATTCTCTGTGACAGCTCAGGGGGTGAGCTGGGGGGATGTCTCTGGGGGTGACGGTGGCTCTCAGGCTCGGCGCCGCTCTTCAAAACCGAGGGTGGTGCAGGGTTCTTTCCCAAGGTTTCTGGGGGCTCACTGCCAAAAAACCAGGCCTGTTAAAATTAATTGTCTTGGGGGGACCGTCACAAAAAAGGTCAGGAGCTGTGGAGGTTTTCGCAACGACCCCAGCGCTGGCTGGGGATAAAAACCTTGTGCCGGGCAAGGTGGGTACATAACGGTGAAATCTGCGGGGCCCCCCCTTTAAAGTCATGGTGGGACTTCCCTTGCCTGGCACATGTCATGAACCTTGTCTCCAGAAATTCTAAAGCGCTCCGGGTCTGGACCCGCCTGTGGAAGGCTTGAGGTCTGAGCTCAACTTCCGCCTTCCACCCTGCTTTTTTCCCCCTGGCTGCGTTGCACGTTAGCTCGCCCCCCCGTAACCGTTCTTTTGACTCGCAAACACGCTGGAATTCCCCCCTCCACATGCTCCAGATTGTGGCGCAGGCAAAGCTATTACGCAGTACCGAATGAAACCCTGGCCTGACAACAGCGGGGGGCCTCGGGGGGGTTGAGCCCCGAGAGTGGAGGCGGTGAAAAAGGGTTGCACCCCTCCTTTTCCCTTTTTAAGAAAACCACCCTAATGCTCGTCGGAAAAAGCCCCCTTCAGCATGAGCATTGGGGATTTTTTTTGGAACGATCGTTTTGGGCATCTGAAACTCAGGTCCACAGGAGGAGGGGGAGAAGAACAGATGCGGGAAAAGGAGCCCTTTCTTCCGTGGAAAACCAAAACCCCACAGTTCACAATTTTATCGGTCTTCATTAGGCAGTGGTTTTGGGGGCCCGGGCTAGTCAAGGCGGCGCTCAGCTTTAGGGTGCATCATTGAACAAGTCAGGGCTGGTTGAACTGTGCCGGGGGAAGCGGAGGAGGATGGGAGAAGGGGGGGGATGAGGATTCCTGGACCCGACATTTTCATGTCCCTGCCTTGGGAAAGAGGTTTGGGACGGTTTGAGGCGGAGGAGGAAGATGAGAAAAATCTTTGCTATGCTCCTCGACCCAGAGGCTTGGGGAAAAAAGGTCCATCTTCACATGAGTGTTTGGATGCTCCTTTTCCCCAACATATCCTCCATTAAGGGGCCTCAAAAGAACAACAGTTTTTGGGGGGCCACCCCCCTCAATCCCCGGTACAAAACAAAACCAGCCTTTTTTTCCACCCACCCAAAAAGAGAGTAAATGCAGGAATTGGAGACCGGCTGTTGATCAATGGAGACATCTGTTTTCTCTGCTTCCTTCTTCAAATGTCACGGGGGAACACGTCAGCTACGTATAGCAGTAGAGTGCCAAACAGCCGTAGCGGCAGCGCGGCAGGCATTGTGGCAGAAGCCTAATGGGTGACCCCTGGCAATCTTATTTACCACTTACCACGTATAAAAGAGGGGCCCCAAACAACACCAGAGACCGGCTTAAGATCTGGGCCGACGCTGCGTCCCCGATGTTTTTGGATTTTTTCCGGACCCCCTCGACTCTGGGGATCCCCAAAAAAGGGGAAATGGCCTTGCCCTAGAGGTTTGTCCCTGCCCAGCAGCCGCGTCATATTAGCGGACCTTCACACGTGGAGGGGTCTTTAAGACAAAGCATCCGGGTTTCCACAGATAAAGGGGGTCATTTGACTTTTTATCAGATAAAACAGGCTGGATCTTGTGATGTTGGGCCCCAATTGTGAGGTCACCGATTAGTAGCCGGTCTACTTCACATTTCCTCTTCCAAAAGAAATGGTCCCCTTGAAAACTTTTTTTAAAAAACGATCATTTCTTACTGAAATTTTTTATTCTCATTCCCAAAAGTTCCTTTTGCGGTTTTTTGCGGTGAGGAGACTGTAAAAGACACTAAGGTTTCATGAAAAAAACGTATTCCATTTACTCATTTTCATCTTAGAATTTTTTGCATTTTTCAATGGTTTTGGGTATGGTGCTGTGAGATACAGCTGTAATCATGGTCCTTTGGAACAGAAATGTGGCTTCTAAGGGGCATTTCTCCCTCACAATTTTTTAACATGGCTGAGAAGTCATTTTTATAATTTTTTGGGTCATGCTGCATTTGAAATGCAGCTATACTACAGGTCCTATTCTAAAAAATGTGGTTTCTAACAGACATTTGTTCTTCACAATTGTCAAGAGTGGGCTCAAGGGTCATTTTTTTAAATTTTTTTGGCGGCATGTTGCTTGTGAAATACAGCTATACTACAGGTTCTATTATAAAAAATGTGGTTTCTAAACAGACATTTGTTCTTCACCAATTGTCAACATGGCTCAAGGGTGATGGTATTGTCAAAAACAGGAATAGGTAGGACACTCTTAATGGACACATATTGCAAAATGACTTTTTTTTGCAAGATCTTTAACATAGCTAGCAATCCCGGGTAGTGAGACAACCCTTTTAATACAATTAAAAAAAAGAGAAACAAAGAGGGGGTTTGGGATTCCATCCAAAAAAATTGTGGTTGAAAGATTCCTTTTTCCGTCACTTTTTAATCTGTGGGTTAGACAGGTTTAAGGGTCATGCTGCGTTCCAGGACAGGGATAGTCAATATCCAGTTCAAGTAAAATGATGTTTCAAATCATACTGCCTTCTGGCACTTTTTAATTTGTGGGTCATGCAGGTTTAAGGTCATGCTGCGGAAACAAGACGGGGGATAGTGAATGGTCTGTGATTTTTTTTCTGTGACTTTTATAACCTAATTGTGTTGCCTAAGATGTAGCACGTATCCATTTGACTGTTGTGGATGTTAATTCCAGCTTCTCCAGCCCTGTTTGGGTGTAAGAATGAAAGTGTTGTTCCTCTCCCATAGACTTTAATGGTCATCGGTGATAATCTATTATCGACTATCGGATATCGGCATGATAATTGACGATATCGACTATCAATCCGATGACGATAGTTGACACAATCGCTCATCACTAGTTGTTACCAACATCTGGTGAGAATGTCATATATAACACATTTAGAGATATATTTACTTAGAAAATTCGTGATGTATTCAATACTCATTTCACTTGATGTACATAACCAAGTATTTTAGAGTCAAATGCAAGACCATTTAACAGCAACTAAATATTGGCTAAAACTGGACAATAATCCCAAGGGCTCCAACAAATCTATAAAAGAATGGTTGAAAAAGAAAAGAATCAAGGTGTTGCAATGGGCCAGTCAAGTTCCAGACTTTAACTCAATTTTAACAAAAACTAGGCCAAAACTACAAAAGCAGTGTGTGAAAAATTAAGTACACCCTTACTATTTTATAGGAATTAGTGTATAAGTAGCAGTCAGATGCTGCTAATCAAGTTCCCTTGATTAATTAACCAGCAGCAGCAAGTGTGACCACTTCTATAAAAGCAGAAGTGTTAGGTTGATTTCACACGAAGCATTTTTTGACGTGTTTTTTTACAGACAGAGTAAATCTCCCATGGATTCTGGAAATCTCTGAGAAATTTTTTACAGTTATAACACAAAAAAAATAATTGTTTAGCTTCTGCTTAAACAACAGAATCATCATGTGGCAGATTTAAAAATACTTGGTTACCAAGCAGGAGCCGAGAACAATTAGCACAGAACCTGCACCATAACTTCCAGCTTCTATTCTCACATTTTCTGCTGCTCATCAGATATAAAACTTAAGAAAACAAAATAAGACAGCAGGAACCAAGCATCTGATGGTATGAGACAACTCATTTCCTACCTTTGCACCATGGAGAGCACGCAGCCTGGCAGTGCACATAGAAAAAAGCTAAAATGCCCTTATAAGTCGGCAGAGAAAGCCACCCTCTGATACTGCCCTGCTCTCCTGGTGTGGAGCAACCAAAGTCCGGCTGCCAGCACGGTAGGAAGCAATGCGGAGTTTAAACTGGAACGCAGGCTGAGAAATCCACAGGCCATGGCTGCACCAGATATAAACCAAAACAAGATTATGACTCAAAAATACTATATAAAATTGTCAAAAATCCATAATAAACTTTATTATAAAAAAATACGTTTCACAAAACTGACACAAGTTTTTAATCACAGCTAAAAAACAGTTAAAAATCATACTTAGTACAAAAAAGCAGGGCAGATGTCCACTTAAAACACTGGAAAACAAATGAAATAAATTAACCGCAATGCATGCTAGTATAAATTACAATAGTAATATATCAGTGACGTAAATATTTCACCAGATGCCAAATGCAGAAAATAATATCAAATAGTAAAAAAAATAATTACAAATGTAAAGTTATATTAAACCCCGGAATAAGAGACATGCACCTGCCACAAATCGCCTCGACGTACGTTTCGCCACCTAGCTTTTTCAAAAGAATGCAAAGACCGGCATAAATAGATCTTGCTTTTCTGTATGCTTCATCAATATTTCTCTCCTGTTAACCCCTTTGTCGAAAACGCTAATAGAGTGTTGACGCCTCCTCTTCAAAGCCCTCTGTTGTATCACAAATTCTTCGAGCCCGAAGAAATTGTCCAAATGGAATAGCCATAATTGTATGCTAGACTGGAAAGATGAAGCATGCAAAACAGAGTTCACTGCAGAGTGTTTCCGAAAAACATGAGTAGTAATTTTCCCGGAATCCGTAACTTCAATCCTAATATCCAAAAAATCCAAGGATGAATGACTAATCACAGATGTCAATCTGATGTTCATTGTATTTTGATTGGGACAATAAATGAAATGATCCAAGTCCGTTCTTGTACCCTGCCAAACAAACAGAATATCATCAATAAATCGCAGCCACAACACCACATGACCAGAATTATTCTCACAATCTTTGTGAACCACCTCTCGTTCCCATAAACCCAAAAACAAATTTGCATAAGAGGGGGCACAGGTGGCCCCCATAGCGGTTCCACGTATCTGCAAAATAAAATTATCTTTGAATGTGAAAAAAATCGTGACTCAAAATAAATTCCAAAAGAAAAAGTAAAAATTCCACTATGGCTGCATCCAAATCACGCATTTCCAAGAAAAACTTTGTGGCCCTTAGGCCATCCTGATGATTAATGCACGTATATAGGGACTCCACATCACAGGATACTAGAAACATATCTTCTTCCAGAGTCAAACCATCCAAACATTTAAGAACATCAGTAGAATCACGAACATATGAAGAAAGACTCTCTACACAAGGACGTAAGTAAAAGTCCACAAATCGACAAATCTCCACACCCAGACACTGTAGGCCGACCAGGTGGAACTTCTGGATTCTTATGAACCTTTGGCAAAAAATATAATGTTGGAACCGCAGGATACTGAACAGTCATCCCTTCCAACATCGATTTAGGGATTATACCATTTTCAAAAGCCATATGAAGAATATTGTCAAGCTCTTTTTTGAAAACCGAGGTTGGATTACCATCAAGTTTTCTATAACAACTATTATCCATAAGCTGACGATTAGCCTCCGCCTCATACATTTGGATGGGCCAAATAACCACATTGCCACCCTTGTCAGCTGGTTTTATTACCACATTTTTAATGGCCTTAAGTTCCTTCAGAGCTACCCGTTGTGATTTAGTCATGGCTACCCCAGAACCTCTGGGATCCCAGGCCAATCATGCCGATCAGTAGTGGGGGAGTGAGGAGATGCACCAAAAAACTCTTGGGTCTCCACCACAGGAGCCACTGCAGTAAAATAATAAAACCGTAAATAGTAAAATAATAATAAAAAATAATAAATCCTGCTGGGACAGAAGAGAAAACACGTCTGTTCATAGTCTGAGGAGAGTTTATATGGGTGAGGTGGATCTAATTAATGCTTGATTATTTGAACCTGAGGCTCGTTTCTTTTCTTCTGTCCTAGCTGGGATGAGGAGGCTATTAACCCATTGTGTGCTGCCTTAGGACGAAGGGGAAAATAAAATTTACATTAACATAAATGAAAAATTATGTGTACAAAATTACTCACATCATTGTTAACATAATGCCCTTTAGGGTATGTTTACAAGGGGCGGATTTGCCATGCATTTAAAGGGAACCTGTCACATAGTCTATGCTGCCCTATTTGAGAGCAGGAACTGCTAAAAGGGCTATACAATACATGGAAACCACTAAAGAAGCATTTATGCTATCTATCATACATGAAAAAAACTTTGAGATTCTTAGTTCACATGTTTTGATCAGAAAATGTTTAAGCCACTCTGGATTATGGAGGTCGGTTGACCCAATGAGAAGTCTGAATTTGGCTCTATTGAGAGGCAAAGATAGCGTAGGACCACCCGCCTTGAGATCCCGTCGTAATCCGGGGGTGGCTTAAACATTTTTTGATCAAAACGTGTGAACTAAGAATCTCAAAGTTTTTTTCATGTATGATAGATAGTATAAATGCTTCTATAGAGGTTTCCATGTACTGTATTGTCTGGGTTTTGGGCACCTTCCTACCACAAATCTAAATCAGCAATATAAGTTTTCTGAATGTATGCGAAATTGCAGAGTATTCCTACCCTGTATTGCTGCATATATTTAGGAACACAGAAAAGTTGAATGACGAATACCAGTGCAGTGGAAATCTCCAACATTTTGGGAACTCCACCTCTCAAGGAATTCATCTAGCAGTCTAGTGAGTATTTTGAATTCCTAAGTGTTTTTTTAGCGTTGGTTTTTGGAAACAAAAAAAAATTACGTTTTTCCCAATAATATCAAGTTTAAGCTGTGAATATTTAATTTATTAACAAGGGATTCTGGAAAAATGCACCACAAAATTTATTAGCACATTTTTTCCAAATACAGCAATATCCTAGGCATGTTCTTAAACTGCTGATTGGGTGCAGTGTCAGATTCTAAGGAAAAGGAGCGCCATTTGGCTTGTATAACACAGATTTTGCTGAAATTGTTTTTGGACACCGGTGACCGGTTTGCTTGTTCTCAGTGCGTGTGCATAAAAGCTGAGTGAGTTTCTGGGATCCAGACAGACTCTTGCATCTTTCATCCAGCCACTGATGTTTCTGGATTGTGAGTCATGGGGAAATCAAAAGAATTGTCAATGGAAAAGGTAGTTGAACTGTATAAAACAGGAAAGGGATACAAAAAGATATCCAAGGAATTGATAATGTCAGTCCGCATTGTTCAAACTGTGATTAACAAATGGAAAATCAGGGGCTCTGTAAAAACCAAACCACGGTCAGGTAGACCAACACAAATTTCGGCCAGGAAAAATGTTCGGGATGCAAAGAAAAACCCAGAAATAACATCAGCTGAAATACAGGACTCTGAAAACTAGTGGTGTGGCTGTGCCAAGATGCACAATAAGGAGGCACTTGAGGAAAAATGGGCTGCATGGTCGAGTCACCAGAAGAAAGCCATTACTGCACAAATGCCACAATGTATCTCACCTACAATATGCCAAACAGCACAGAGACAAGTCTCAAAATGTAAAACTTTTTGGCCACAACCTTAAACTTTACATTTGGAGAGGAACCAACAAGGCCTATGATGAAAGGAACACCATTCCTACTGTAGAGCACAGAGGTGGATCGCTGATGTTTTGGGGATGTGTGAGCTACAAAGGTGCAGGAAACTTGGTCATAGTTGAAGGAAAGATGAATGCAGCACGTTATCTGCAAATACTGGAGGCAAATTTTCACTCATCAGCCCGGAAGCTGCGCATGGGACGTACTTGGACGTTCCATCATGACAACAAACCAAAACACAAGGCCAAGTCGACCTGTCATTGGCTACGGCAGAACAAAGTGAAGGTTCTGGAGTGGCGATCTCAGTCTCCTGACCTCAACATCATTGAGCCACTCTGGTGAGATCTCCAGCGTGCAGTTCATGCAAGACAGCCAAGGAATTTACAGGAATTGGAGGCTTTATGCCAAGAAGAATGAGCAGCTTTACCATCTGAGAAAATAAAGAGCCTCATCCACAACTACCACAAAAGACCTCAAGCTGTCATTGATGTTAGAGGGGGCAATACACGATATTAAGAACTGGGGTATGTGAACTTTTGATCAGGGTAATTTGGATGTTCTTGGTTGTCATTATGATTTAAAAAGATAAAAGTAGTTTGACAATAAATGGCTTCATCCAACCACTAACCATGAGTGGAAAAAAAAATTTTGTGTTATCATTCATATTCAATAAAAAAAAAAAAAAGCCAAGAAAGCAAAAATTCTGCCGGGGTATGTAAACTGTTGAGCACAACTGTGTGTATATATATATGGCATGTTACTTTTATACTCTGTGTTGGTACAATGTTTTACTACTTTTTTAAAAATAAAAACACTTAATGTTTTTATGTCATAATATTCTAAGAGTTAAACTTTTTTTTCTGTCAAGGGAGCTGTGTGTGGGCTTTCTATTTGCAGGATAAGTAAGATTTTCATGATATTTTTTAAACACTTTTCATTAGGTTTTTTTGAGACTAGATAAAAATAAATGTAGCTCTAGCATGGCTTGGTATTGTTTGGTTTTGCAACACTTACTGTATAGGCCAGGCATCCCCAAACTGCAGCCCTCCAGCTGTTGGGAAACTACAACTCCCATCATTCCCACTGTTATAGATTATATAAATGTATGATGGGAGTTGTAGTTTCCCAACAGCTGGAGGGCCGCAGTTTTAGGATGCCTGGTATAGACTCAATAACACTATCAATTAGTAGATTTGCTTGTTACAAATGCAGCTATACCTCTTATGTGTACCTTTTTTTTTTTTTTTTTTATAAAATAAAGTATTTTTACTGGGGAAACAGAATTTTGTGTTTATTTTTTAGGTATTATTTTATTTTAACTGTTGTTTTTTTTTTTTTTTACTTTTTTGTGTTCCTTTAACCAGCTTTACAATGTATAGCAATACAATTGTGGCCATTATTATTTACATGCAAACATAAGTACACCCAAATACCGTATGTAAAGTACTGGTCAAAAGTTTTAGACCACTTACAGTTTTCCACTTTTTAATGATATTTATATGTTTTAATTTCTGAAATGTGCCCTGAAATAAACAAGTTAAGATGAATAGCTAACGTGTTAGCTATTGCTCGCAGTAACTCCTTGTATGTTTCCATGTTTTTATAATGCACTAGGAATAAAAGTTATTTTTTACTTTTTTCATCTACTTGGACTGAAGCTGGATTTTTTTGTTGTTGTTGGAGTTAATTTATGTGCAAAAAACCTATTACTAGTTTTTAATTTACCATTAAACACTGTCTTCTCCTCTCTGCCGTGTGTCATCTTGTTTATACATTACAGATTTTTTAGATCACTGACTAACAATAGCTGACTCCTGAAGTTATAACACCTTTAAGGATGTATTTAAAGGAGGTAGGACTCAGTATTTTTAACCTATTTTTTTTATTGGGTAAAAAATAAATTTTTGTTAAAAAATGTAATTGATATAGTTTAAACCTGTATTTGTGTAATATATCAATTTTATGTAATTTTCGTGTAGGGTAAAGAGTAGTTGTTGTGTATGCATATATTTTCCAACTCTTAAAATCTAGTTTCGTTTATGCAGTACATGTAACCAAAGATGGGGAAAAGATGGAAACACATATTTCATGCAATTAAACTGTGTAGATAGTGTTTTTAAAATTATTAAAACCTATATCACACTTCTGTTTAATTTACCAAGAGAATCTCTCTAGTGGGAAGAATTCACATCACATATAATCAGGACTGACAAGAAAAACACTTGTCAGTTTGTGCATCCATCTTGAAATCTCACAGAGGGCTTGACAAGAAGGTTCTTGGACAATTAAACCTGAGCAGACAAGTGTTCTGGAGGGTATAAATGGGGGCTCGGTGTAGAAAATCCTCATAAAACATGAAAATGTTCTGTTACATGCTGCACTTGCTGTTGTATCGTGTATGTTTTTGTGAAATAATGTTTCCTTCCTGTAGATTAGACACTAATGTAATCCCAGGCATATTCGGCTCCGGAGATACGGTGATTGGCGGAGTCTTCCCAATCAGAAGATCTAGCAATATGGATCCTACGATGTTTACTTCAAATCCGGCATCCCAAACGTGTGATGATAGGTGGGTGTTTTTATTTTATGTGCACTTTTTAGGTTTTCTATTTCAAGGGCATCTTTAGTTTGTTTATATTCACCAACAAAAACCTACTCAATGTTTTATATAAAAAAAAAAAAAAAAAAAAAATCACATCTATAAGGTTGTATTTTCTTGCTGAAAGCACACCAGCATAAGGACACCTCAATACATCCCAATTTATGTTAGTTTTTTAAAGTATGAATTAGAAATAAAAGAAAATAGGCCATAATAAAGAGTTTAAAACTGGCTTTGCACACAAGATGGACATTTAAAGGGAACCTGTCAGGTAGTTTATTATGCCATACCTGAAGAGAAGATGCGGTAGTGGGAGAGAAGCTGAGCTCTGTGATATATAGGAAGGATTTCTGAATAAACAGCAGAGTAAATTGTGACTGAACTCCTTAAGTGACAGGAGTCTTGCTTATCCTGTCCACATACAGTGATTGACAGCTTTCCCTATAATCACTTTATGTGGGAGGGATAAGAAGGACTTTCAGTTTCACTTTTACATATTTTCTCTGCATGTTACTCAGAAATTCAGCATCAAATAATATAAACTATTTAACAGAGCTCAGCTTCATTTCTACTATAATTTATATTCACAAGCTCAGCTCCTCTCCTCTATCAATAACCCTATTATCACAGAGCAGCTTCTCTCTACACATATAACCTTATATCACAGAGCTCACTTCATTCTCTTCATAACCCTATATATCAAGAGCTCACTTCCTTTCTATCATATAACCCTATATATCACAGAGTCGCTCCTCTCCTCTTTTAACCCTATATCACAGAGTTCAGCTTCTCTCCTTATAATTAATACAGAGCTCAGCTTCTTCCCTATCATATACTCTAAATATATCACAGGCTCCGCTTCTTCCTCTATATATCCTTTATCAATATCTCAGCTCCTCTATAATAAACTATATATCACAGAGACTCAGCTCCTCTCCTCTACATATATACCTCTATTATCACATGAGCTCAGCTTCTCTCCTACTATCATATAACTCTATATATCACAGTTTAGCTTCACTCTCCTCTATCATATAACCCTATATATCACAGAGCTCAGCTCCTCTCCTCTATCATATAACCCTATATATCACAGAGCTCAGCTTCTCTCCTACATCATATAACCCTAATATATCACAGAGCTCAGCTTCAATTCTCTATCATATAACCCTATATATCACAGAGCTCAGCTTCTCTTCTCTATCATATAACCCTATATATCACAGAGCTCAGCTCCTCTCCTCTATCATATAACCCTATATATCACAGAGCTCAGCTTCTCTCCTACATCATATAACCCTATATATCACAGAGCTCAGCTTCAATTCTCTATCATATAACCCTATCTATCACAGAGCTCAGCTTCTCTTCTCGATAATGTAACGCTATATATCACGGAGCTCAGCTCTCTCCTCTATCATATAACCCTAAATATATCACAGAGTTCCAGCTTCTCTCCTCTATCATATAACTCTATATATATCAGGACTCAGCTTCTCTCTTTATATATAACTCCTATATAATCACAGAGCTCCGCTCTCTCCTCTATCATATAACCCTATATATCACATATCTCAGCTCTCTCTTTATATAACCCTATATATCACAGAGCTCAGCTTATCTCCTCTGTCATATAACCCTATATATCACAGAGCTCAGCTCCTCTATCATATAACTCTATATATGTCACAGAGCTCAGCTTCTCTCCTCTATCATATAACCCTTTATATCACAGAGCTCAGCTTCTCTCCCTATATGATATAACCCTATATATCCCAGAGCTCAGTTTCTCTCCTCTATCATATAACCCTTTAGATCACAGAGCTCAGCTCCTCTCCCTCTATCATATAACCCTATATATCACAGAGCTCAGCCTCTCTTCCTCTATCATATAACCCTATATATCACAGAGCTCAGCTTCTCTCCTCTATCATATATCCCTATATATCACAGAGCTCAGCTTCTCTCCTCTATCATATAACCCTATATATCACAGAGCTCAGCTCCTCTCCTCAATCAAAAAACCCTATATATAACAGAGCACAGCTTCTCTCCTCTATCATATATCCCTATATCAATTCCGATGCTGTGCAGTCGTTTGACCTTAATGCCTCCAAGACAAAAAAAACAAACAAACAGGAGGGGAAGGGAAAGGACAGATACAGGCGCACCAATATAGTGTAGTAAATCCCAATGTATAGGTTTAGAAAAATTTTCAAATTGCCAGTGCTCACCTTAAATGGTTGTACTTTAAATAATACAACTCATTATATAGCTTATATTCCACAGACCAGCCGCTGAAACCTCATGGATAACACTCATGCTCTGCACATAAGAGCTCGGAGGAAGCAATATGAATTCTGGACTTACAGCCAATACGGCAGCAATAGGGGTCCTCAAGCGCTGGAATCCAAAATCCTAGTTTGGATTCCAGCGCTTGATAACTCCTATTGCTGTTGTATTGGCTGTAAGTCCAGAATTCATATATCCCTATATATCACAGAGCTCAGCTTCTCTCCTTCTATCATATAACCCTATATATCACAGAGCTCAGCCTCTCTCCTCTGTCATATAACCCTATATATCACAGAGCTCAGCTCCTCTCCTCTATCATATAATCCTATATATCACAGAGCTCAGCTCCTCTCCTCTATCATATAACCCTATATATCATAGAGCTCAGCTTCTCTCCTCTATCATATAACCCTATATATCACAGAGCTCAGCTTATCTCATCTGTCATATAACCCTATATATCACAGAGCTCAGCTCCTCTCCTCTATCATATAATCCTATATATCACAGAGCTCAGCTTCTCTCCCTCTATCATATAACTCTATATATCACAGAGCTCAGCTTCTCTCCTCTATCATATAACCCTATATATCACAGAGCTCAGCTTCTCTCCTCTATCATATAACCCTATATATCATAGAGCTCAGCTTCTTTCCTCTGTCATATAACCCTGTATATCTCAGCTTCTCTCCCTCTACCACATCCTGCTCTCAGATAGGGTAGCACTTACCACTTGGCAGGTTCCCTTTAAGAAAATGTTCCATTAGCAGGTATCACTCCTAAACTACCCGTTCCAAATTTATACAATCTAGAATCTTATCATTTGTAATGCATGAAGAAACTTAAATTTGTATTTTGTAGTTAAATTGATAGGTTGAGAGATTGAGGGTCTGTTTGTAGTATTTGCACTTACACACAGGTAATATCTAATGTTTAATGGTGCTTTATCTAATATATGCTATTTACAGTACTGCTCTTATGTGGCAATAATTTTTAGACCCTCTCAGACACAATGACAAGGTATGCTTGTCATCTCTACATCTATTTTTCTTACCTATTTGATTCACAGCATTGCCACCAAGTAGTTAGTCTGAGGGTAGAAATACACTGTGCTGTCTCTGTTCAGTTCCACAGCGGCCATTAACAGCATACCTCCCAAGTGTCCCTATTTTGGAGGGACAGTCCCTATTTTTAACCCTTGTCCCTCTGTCCCTCTTAGCTCTATAAATGTTCCTCTTTTTAATTTGGGAAATAGATTTGCGTCAATAAACTGACTATCTTGCTTTAAAAAGTATCTGACTGCTTAATAGCTGTATGTTACATTACAACTTACTTAAGATTTCATCATTGGATACAATACAATCCTGAAAATATCTCCCTTTTTGGTTGTGTAAAAAGTTGGCATGTATGGGCATGGTTAGAGGTTTGTCTTGGTGTGATGTCATGTGTTTGGGTGTGGATAGAGGAGTGGCCTGATATGTCTCTCTTTGCAATCTATAAAAGTTGGGAGGTATGTAACAGTGACAGCAGTAAAAGTTGATAATGGCTGCACACTTTTGACACCTGCAAATGTATATAGCCACTAATCAAGCCAATTAAAACACGAGTGTGTTGTAGCTGCCGTTAGACCACGCCATGTTACCAGCATGAATTTCCAGTTCATTCGGCAGATAATTTTTGTAAATTTTGTAAATTTTGGTAATTCATAGGATTATGTCGTAAAAGCAGAATAGTTTGATATTGAAAAGATTAACTAAAAAAATTAGGACTGGAGCTGATTTGATAATGAAGTTAGTGAAATCAAGAGGGATACTAAGAGAACGGGAAAAGAGAAGTAGAAAAATGGAGGCTAAATGTAAAAGTAAGGCAGGATATAGACTCAACACATTGCCAACTTTTTCAGTCACAGTTTTCACAACGGATCTACAACAGAATATGCATATGAAAAGTGAATTTTGGTGTGTATTGTTCTCTATAACTTCACTCTACATCAGTTCCACTGAGTGTACAGTTCTGCAGCATGTGAATTCAGTCCTGCGTGTTTTGTTTTTCTGTTATATGAAAAATAAAAATTTCTGTTCCTCTAGCTTTGATTTTAGGAGCTTCCGTTGGATTAGAACTATGATGTATGCCATAGAGGAGATTAATAACAACACTCACCTACTCCCTAATATATCTGTAGGCTATGCAATATATGACACTTGTGATAACATAGCAGAAGCAGCAAAACAGATGTTCATGATGATCTCTGGATCCAGAACTGAAGCAAAAGATATACCAAACTATCAATGCCAGGAGAAGCCTACATTATCTGCTGTTATTGGTGAATCCGCTTCTGTTATATCTATAGCAATGGCCAGAATATTAGGCACCTACCACTATCCACAGGTAAGGTAAATTTTACTGCTTACAACAAAAGAATAGAAATTAAGGGTCAATACATATACAAATGTCACTAGAACAACCAAAACCCTATCACTTAAATATAGCTTTTATTTAATGAAAAATTGTTATCAAAACTGCCATAGAGATAAATACATAAACGGTAAATAAAAATCAAAAATTACACAAATATAATCATAGGGCAGGGAAAAGGGAACATTGGACAGGGAACAATATAGGTAACAATACAGTGGGGAAAAAAGTATTTAGTCAGCCACCAATTGTGCAAGATGAAAAGATGAGAAAGGCCTGTAATTGACATCATAGGTAGACCTCAACTATGAGAGCCAAAATGAGAAAACAAATCCAGAAAACCATTGTCTGATTTGGAAAGAATTTATTTGCAAATTATGGTGGAAAATAAGTATTTGGTCACCTACAAACAAGCAAGATTTCTGGCTCTCACAGACCAGTATTTGGTCAATAACAAGAGTTCATCTCAATACTTTGTTATATATCCTTTGTTGGCAATGACAGAGGTCAAACGTTTTCTGTAAGTCTTCACAAGGTTGACACACACTGTTGCTGGTATGTTGGCCCATTCCTCCATGCAGATCTCCTCTAGAGCAGTGATGTTTTGGAGCTATCGCTGGGCAACATGGACTTTCAACTCCCTCCAAAGGTTTTCTATGAGGTTGAGATCTGGAGACTGGCTAGGCCACTCCAGGACCTTGGAATGCTTCTTATGAAGCTACTCCTTCATGCCCTGGCAGTGTGCTTGGGATCATTGTCATGCTGAAAGACCCAGACACATTTCATCTTCAATGCCCTTGCTGATGGAAAGAGGTTTGCACTCAAAATCTCACAATACATGGCCCCATTCATTCGTTCATCTACATGGACCAGTTGTTCTGGTTCCTTTGAAGAGAAACAGCCCCAAAGCATGATGTTGCCACCCGCATGCTTCACAGTAGATATGGTGTTCTTTGGATACAACTCAGCATTCTCTTTCCTCCAAACCCGACGAGTTGTGTTTCTACCAAACACTTCTACTTTGGTTTCATCTGACCATATGACATTCTCCCAAAACTCTTCTGGATCATCCAAATGCTCTCTAGCAAACTTCAGATGGGCCTGGACATGTACTGGCTTAAGCAGGGGGTCACGTCTTGCACTGCAGGGTCTGAGTCCCTGGTGGCGTAGTGTGTTACTGATGGTAGCCTTTGTTTTGTTGGTCCCAGCTCTCACTAGGTCCCACCATGTGGTTCTGGGATTTTTGCTAAATGTTCTTGTGATCATTTTGACCCCATGGGGTGAGATCTTGCATGGAGCCTCAGATCAAGGGAGATTATCAGTGGTCTTGTTGTCTTCCATTTTCTAATTATTCCTCCCACAGTTGATTTCTTCACACCAACCTGCTTGCCTATTGCAGATTCAGTCTTCCCAGCCTGGTGCAGGACTACCATTTTGTTTCTGGTGTCCTCCTTCGACAGCTCTTTGGTCTTCACCTTAGTGGAGTTTGGAGTGTGACTGTTTGAGGTTGTGGACAGGTGTCTTTTAAGCTCATAACAAGTTCAAACAGGTGCCATTAATACAGGTAATGAGTGGAGGACAGAGGAGCCTCTTAAAGAAGAAGTTACAGGGCTGAGAGCCAGAAATCTTGCTTGTTTGTAGGTGACCAAATACTTATTTTCCGCCATAATTTGCAAATAAATTCTTTCCAAATCAGACAATGTGATTTTCGGGATTTGTTTTCTCATTTTGTCTCTCATAGTTGAGGTCTACCTATGATGTCAATTACATGCCTATCTCATCTTTTTAAGTGGGAGAACTTGCACAATCGGTGGCTGACTAAATACTTTTTTTCCAATAATGTAATTGGAAAAAATATTAACCAGATTTTAGTGATAGGGTCTTTGTTGCTGCATTGATATTTGTACAAGGTTAATATAAAAATGAATGCACCCATATATGTCAAAACCAAAACAGTCAAGTAAAAATATTTCATCCTAACTCTAGTAATGCTTATATAAAGATTGCGGTAATATCACAAAAACATAAACATATAAAATATTGTGTTTATTATATGATTATTATAGATTGTAATAATTTCTTAAAGAAAGAATGGAAAGCTATACCATTTCATTTTATGGGAAAATATACGCTTGGCACACCTAGCAAATTATGGCTATTTTCTTTCTTGGCAACTACAGCTTCACTCTCAAACAGTTTTTTCACTCCAAAAAAAAAGGTAACATAGATTCTAATGCTCATATTTCCCAACAGCATTATATTATGGCATCCTCTGCAAAAAAAATCAAATGTTAGGCACATAACATTCTACATTTTCAGTCCCTTCAAGGGAGGCACAACACAGTCTCTATGGGGTTCTTGCACAGTTCTTTATACTTCTTATTTTTACCCTCCTTACAAGTGTTTTATTGCTCAATTACATCCACACCATCTACATCTTTAATTATAAATATACACAGTAATATCCTTTTCTCCAAAGAAGCACAGCACCAGTTTAGTGCCCTTTCCTGGCTAAATATTCATGTTATTACTTAGTATTCATTACTTGCAGTTGAACACTATTCCTCCCACCAGAGATGGTACAAGAACATTCAGCACATTGGTAAAATGCTTGACGCTGTATTTGTTCTTATACACTAAACTGAAAGTAAAATGGATATCTTTGTCTCATTGTCTTTTTATTCCTAGATAAGTTATTTTTCCTCCATCAATGTCCTGAGTAATAAGCACGAATTTCCTTCCTTCTTTCGAACCATACCCAGTGACACATTTCAAACCACTGCCTTGGCAGCCATTGTGGGACACTTTGGTTGGAAGTGGGTGGGTACCTTAGCGGAAGACAATGATTATGGGAATCTTGGAGTCCAACTCTTCACTGAGCAGGTCATACGATTCGGAGTTTGTATTGCATTCTCCGCAAAAATTCCTTTAGTATATTCCAGAACTAAATACTTGCAGATTGTTGAAGCTATCAAAGAATCCTCAGCTAATGTTATCATCGTGTTTTCTGGAGATACCAACTTATTACCACTGGTTTGGGAAATAGCCAAGCAAAATATTTCGGGTAAAACCTGGCTTGCGAGTGAAGTCTGGAGCACATCTGCTTTTGTCATCGAAAAAGAGCATACCAGTTTTTTCAGTGGAACATTGGGACTAGCAATACCCACAGGGAGCATTCCAGGCCTTAAAAAATTCCTATTCCAGCTGAATGCTCAAAAGAGAGCAATAGATGTAATAACAAAGTCATTTTGGGAACATTTATTCAAGTGTTCCTGGTCTGATCAGTCTACAATACAAAGCAATATGACTATTTGCACTGGTAATGAGGATCTTTCATCAGTAACCAATCCATATATAGATGTGACACAGCTGAGAATTAGCTGTAATGTCTACAATGCGGTATATGCAATTGCACATGCACTCAATAGTTTATGGTCTTGTGGCAATGAGCCATGCACAAAAGGGTACAATCTGCAGCCCTATCAGGTAACGTCACATCGCTGTGTCTTTTGTTGTGTATTGTTTGAGGTAGATAGATGTGGATTTATCATGGTGAGCTTAAAGGAGTTTTTCACCTTAAAATGTGTTTATAAGGTCTTTACTAATTATGTATGTAATAGGAAATCACACAATTTTCTAATATAAATTTATTAAAAATTCTGCTACTGAACCTTGTTTATATCAATGCAGTTGGTCCTTATTTAGAAATAAAAAAAAGGTATAGCCCACATTCCTGTCCATTGGTATGGCTGCCATGGAGTAACTGTATGGACTAAACGTCATGTGGCCTCCTGCATTCAGTTCACAGCAGGGTCACATGACATCTGTGTGGTAGCTGAATAGGAATAATGGTGAAATAATGAATCTAGTTATTACAGCAACTTCTTCACTGTGTCTACTTGTATAACTGCTGTCTCTCCAAAGCATGTCATGTTGTTAAGAAATTTTCAAGAAAAAAAGCAGAAAGATGAAACAAGAAAATGTTATTGCTGAATCAGCAGTTTAGATGTGATTGGGTTTCCAAATTAAAAGAAAAAAAAAAAGGACCCACTAATGTGAGAAAAATTCACTCAGAGTCCATGGTACATTTGAGGTTTAGTCTTGCATGCAAGGAGACAAAGTACTATATAACAAAAGCATTTGACAAAAACTTACAATGTTCCATCTTTTATAGGTTTATTGCCTCCTCCCATGTAAGAATAATACACACTTCGTGCCATCTAAGCATAACAACAAAGAGTAATACATGTCTAGGCAATTAACATTTCTAGTTACTGTTGCAAGTGTAATAAATTAGTGTCTAATCAGAATATAATAAATCAGCTATAACTAGGATGTATTTATCCTGATATCCTACAGTCTATAAATCCAGTGGTAAGCTTATTTGATCTATTCTCTGGGAAGCCTGTACGTATTTTTACACATTCCTTCTTAATTGCTTGACACTTTTAACTCTTTAATAGCTGACTATATTTTATTCTTGTATAAACCATATTTCTCAATTCTATTGCTAAATTCTAACAAAGCATTAAGCTATGTTATATCAAAGGCATATAGAAATCACAGGCATATTATAAAATTGTAGATACTGCTCTGACAAGAAGAATACCTGAGCAAATTTAATACGGGTAATACTGAAGTTCTACTCCTCCATACAATACTGTTACATATGACCTGTGTAGTGGTCGCATGACAGTTTTGACCATACTGGTACTCCATGGCAGTCATTACTATCGACAGAAATGTGGGTTGTTCCATTGTTTTTTCTCTGAATAGGGGCCTACGTGTTGGTAAAATAGAGGTACTGGATTATAATTTTTAATACATGTATATTAGAAAATTGTATGATTTCATGTTGTATACAGTAGAGAAAATAAGTATTTGACTCACTGGCAATTTTGCAAGTTTTCCCAAATACAAAGAATGAAAAGGTCTGTAATTTTTATTGTAGCTAGACTTCAACTGTGAGACACGGAATCTAAAAAAAAATCCAGAAAATCATATTGTAGGATTTGTAAATAATTAAATAGCATTTTATTGCATAAAATAAGTATTTGATACAATAGATAAACACAACTTTGTATTTGGTATAGAAAACTTTGTTTTCAATTATAGAGATCAGACTTTTCCAGTAGTTCTTGACCAAGTTTTCACACACTGCAGCAGGGATTTTGGATCACACCTCGATGCAGATCTTCTCCAGATCTTTTGGTTTCAGGGCTGTATGTTGGCTACTCTGAGTTTCAGCTCCCACCAAAGATTTTCAATTGTGTTCAGGTCTGGTGACTGGCTAAGCCACTCTAGGACCTTGAAATGCTTTTTACGGAGCCACGCCTTAGTTGTACTGGCTGTGTGTTTTGGGTCATTGTCATGCTGGAAGACCCAGCCACAATCCATCTTCAATGCTCTTACTGAGGGAAGGAGGTTCTAAACCAAATCCATCCATCCTCCTTTCAATACGATGAAGTCGCCCTGTCCGTTTGCAGAAAAGCACCCTCAAAGTATGATATTTCCACCCACATGCCTCACAGTTGGGACGGTGTTCTTGGATTTGTACTAATCCTTTTTCTTCCTCCAAACACGGCGAATGGAGTTGATACCCAAAAAATTTATTTTCATCTCATATGACCACATGACCTTCTCCCATTCCTCCCCTGGAGCATGTTTATGGTCATTGGCGAACTTGAAATGGGCCTGGACATGTGCTGGCGTGAGCATGGGGGACTTTGCATGCAATGTAGGATTTTAATCCATGACGGCGTACTATGTTACTAATTGTTATCTTTGAGACTGTGGTCCCAGCTCTATTCAGGTAATTGAACAGGTCCTCCTGTGTAGTTCTGGACTGATTCCTCACCTTTCTCAGAATCATCAGAATCATCTTTACCCCACGAGGTGAGATCTTGCATGGAGCCTCAGACCAAGGAAGATTGACAGTCATCTTGTATTTCTTCCATTTTCTAATAATTGCGGCAAAAGTTTTTGCCTTCTCACCAAACTTCTCTAGCCCATCCCAGTCGTGTGTAGGACTACAATTCTGTCCCTGGTGTCCTTAGACAGCTCTTTTGTTTTGGTCATGGTGGAGAGCTTGGAGTGTGTTTGATTGATCATATGGACAGTTTTTTTTTATACAGGTAACAAGTTGAAACAGGTGCAGTTCATACAGGTAATGAGTGCAGAGTAGGAGGGCTTCTTAAAGAAGAACTAACAAATCTGTGAGAGTCAGAATTCTTGCAGGTTGGTAGGTGATCAAATACTTATTTCATGCAATGAAAAGTAAATTAATTATTTAAAAATCATACAATGTGATTTTCCGGATCTTTTCTTAGATTCTGTCTCTCACAGTTTAAGTGTGCCTACAAAAAAAGGGAAAACTTGCAAAATCGCCCATATTTATCAAATACTTTTTTCCCTACTGTACATAATAAATAAAAACATTAAAAAGGCGTTATAAAGTGGACAATCCCTTTAAATACTATCTGTTTAATTGACACAGGTTTGTCACTGCACTGCACATCTTTCTCTGCTCTCTTTTTTCTTTTTGTGCAAAATAACTTGTCAATAACCAACCAGCAGTGTCCTAGAGGAGGAGAGGTCAGTTTTCATACATATAATACATACATTATGGATAAATCATTTAAGCTACAGATTGAAAGGACAGACAATTTTGTCTAAAGTAAATCATTACATTACATGAAAACATACAACCTGGTCATCATCCGTGGTGGGAAACAGAATTGATGGCAGCACAGTATCTGTTCCTGTTCTTTACTAATAAAAATGATTAAAAAAAAAACTTGATGAAAATTAAGTAATGACAAAATATGAATAGATACATAGTCAAGACACATTATTATAACCACTTCCTACTTTTGACATTGACAGTGCATAGCTCATGAAGGAAGTATTGTGTAGTAATCTGGCTTGGTGGGTATTTATAGTGTGTTATAAGCTGTCTGCACACATATTCCGCAATGCTACCATGAGTAAAAGGGAGAATTTAACAATAATGCAAAAAGGGATGATTAATGCCATTGATACAAGAGGTGTATGTTGGCTATGAAGATGCGCAATGGTGGATTGATATGCTACAGTGGAGGAGCTCACAACCAAAATGAACCAGGGAGCTACCAAATGTGTGTCTAAAACAACTTTTCAGTGAACATTATTGTGTATGGAGCTCCGAAACAGACAGATGATCACTGCACCTCTACTAATGAAAATGCATCAGCAGAAAAGGCTTCAATTTTTTACAGCAGTATCTTAGTTGGACTTCTGGTGGTTAGCAAATCTGATGATAATTTTCTTAAGATTCATGGTTTCTGCCCCATTAAATGGATAGACATTAGCGTGCCAGACAAGAAACATCAAAGAACAAACATCCTGCAACGATTGCTGGAAGAAAACAGGCTGGTGTTGGCAACGTTATGGTCTGGGGAATGTTTCCGTGGCATTCTCTGGGCCCATTCATCCATGTGGAAGACACTCTAAACCCATTTGGGTATGAATCCATCCCAGCAGATCACATATACCCATACATGCTGATTGTCTCCCCTTGGGAAAATCGGATCTTCTAGCACGACTATGTCTGATATTGATTGGAAGAACATTACCAAGACTTCCAAGTACTACCCTAACCCCTAATTCCACAGACTTAAGCCTAGCTGAGCATCTTTGGGACCACCCTTACCATTGTGTTTATCCTATGAATCCTACCCAACACACTCTCCAGCCGCTGTGGAATACACTGCAGTCTTAATGGCTCCAGATACTAGCTGCTGTGCATGCTGAGAGTTGTAGTATCACATTGTTAAACACTATATTAGTGTCTATGTTCTTTTCATTGCAGTTGGTAAAAGCTTTAAAAGCTGTAAATTTCACAGATCCAGATGGGAATCATCACTACTTTGACAAAAATGGAGATCCAGTGGGAAAGTATGATGTTGTTAACTGGCAGATGGGGGAAAATGGCTTCCTAATTTACAAGAAAGTGGGCAGCTTCTATGGAAGTACAATTATGGACCATCAGCTAGTGATTGATGAACAGAAAACTTTGTGGAATGAAGTCAAGTCTCAGGTTTGGAATGTTAACAATTACTTGTTCATGTTATAAAAACAGTTTTGTGGAATCAAAAAACTGTCACTTTGTTCTCAAAAATATTGTCTTTTTTAATCTTGGTATTGCATCTCATACAGTGGGTTGCAAACTCATTCATACCCCTTGAATTGTTCCTCATTTTTGAATGTTACATTTACAAACTTAAATATATTTTACTGATATTTTATAATATAACAACACAAAGTAGCAAGTATTTCTGAAGTACTAAGAAAATGAGGTGTTTTGCCACATGTTTGCAAATTAAAATACTAAAACGTGTGGCGTGCATATGTATTCATTTGTAGGACTACCTTAAGCTGCAATGACAGCTGCAAGTCTGTTGAGCTATGTCCCTACCAGCTTTAAACATCTAGAGGCTGGACATTTTCTCCATTCTTCTTTGCAAAATAGCTTTAGCTCAGTTAGACTGGTTGGTGATTGTTTATGAACAGCAATTTTCAAGTCCTGCCACAGATTCTCCACGGGATTTAGGTCTGGACTTTGACTGGGCCATTTTAACACATGAATATGCTTTGATATAAACCCTTCCATTGTAGCTACACCCCAGTCTCAAGTCTTTTACAGCCTCTAACAGATTTCCCTCCAGGATAGCCCTATGTTTAGCTCTATCCATCTTCCCATTAACTCTGACTAGCTTTCCAGTCCTTGCTGAAGCAAAGCCTCACCACAGCATGATGCTGCCACCACCATGCTTCACGGTGGAGATAGTGTGTTCAAGGTGATGTGCAGTGTTGGCTTTCCTTCATACATAGCGTTTGTCATTTAGGCCTAAAAGTTACATTTTGGTCTCATCTGACCAGAACACTTTCTTCCTCATACTTGCTGTGTCCCCTACATAGCTTTTTCAAAACTGCAAACGGGGCTCCTTATGGCTTGCTTTCAAATAGGGCTTTCCTCTTGCCATTCTTTTATAACGGCCAGATTTGTGGAGTATATGACTAATAGTTATCCTGTGGACAGATTCTCCCACCTGAGGTGTGGATCTCTGCAGTTCCTACAAGGTGACCATGGGCCTCTTAGCTTCTTCTCTGACAAGTGCTCTCCTTGTTTGGCCTTTCAGCTTAGGAGCACGGCCATGTCTTGGTACATAAGCAGTTTTGTCACATTCCCTCCATTTATGGATCTTGTATTGAACAGTGAGATGTTCAGAGCTTGGGCTATTTTTTTATAAAACCATACTCTGTAATACACTTTGCCACAAGTTTATCCTTAAACTGTCTGATTAGTTCCTTAGTTTTAATGATGCTGTTGGTTCACTTATGTTCTCTAACAAACTTCTGAGGTCTTCACAAAACATCTGTAATTGTACTGAGAATAAATGACATATAGATGTACTCTATTTACTAATTAGGTGACTTCTAATGGCAATTGCTGACACTGGATTTTATTTAGGGGTATCAGTGTACAGGGGGCTAAATATAAATGCATGCCACACTTTAAAATTTTTAATTTGCAAAATTTTCACAAATACTTGCAAATTTGTTTTGCTTATTGTCATAAATATCAATATAATACATTTAAGCCTGTGGCTGTAACATTTAAAAAGGATAATCAGTTCAAGAGGTATGAATACTTTTGCAACACACCAGAGGCGTAACATGAAGCTCCTGGGCCCCAGTGTAAAAAGTGGAATTGGGCCCCACAGCTTCCATGTGTTATTTATAATATTGGGGTCTTCCTATATGGCAGGAGGGCTTTTGGGCCCTCTTAGGCTGCAGGGCCCGGTAGCATCTGCTACCTCAGCACCCCCTATAGCTACGCCCCTGCAACACACTGTATATATTCAAGTAAATGTAGCTGAGTGATAATACCAGATACAGACCATTTACAATTATTGACTTGTTTCTTGATAAAACAAATTAAACCTTTCTTTCATGTCCAAAGCAGCCTCTTTAACAGACTTTTTTGGAAAAACATGACTGCAGATTTTTATTTTTATTTTTTTTAACCAAAGATGGGAGTGGGTTTTAAAAGGAATGGGAAACATAAAGGAAGGACGTACTTCACCTGCTGGCAGCAACCTCTTTTAGTTGTGGCTCAGAAAAAATGCACCAATAACTGCTGTGGTGTTTAAAAAAAACATTACATGAGAAAACACCATTAGTCTCTCACAGTTTTCTTTTTTAGAATACATATCTTATTGTGTAGATAATTAGATTTCATTTTTCTATTCCTTTCCCTCTTAAATCATTGTATTATGTAGTAGTTTCCACCATTACCTCTAGAGTGCATAAAATCTAAACTATAGCATTAAATCTTTTTGATTATTTAACTGATTGTAACTTCTTGTCCTAGCCCCCCACTATCGGAGTGCAATGCAAGCTGCAAGTCTGGATTTAGAAAAAGTATCTTACAGGGGCAACCAGTCTGCTGCTTCAGTTGTATTCCATGCTCAGATGGTGAAATATCCAATGGAACTGGTACTACTTCTGTTATTTTATTTTTAGTGTCTCCCTAGTTCATAATACTCTGTAGAGCAGGAGTAGGCAGCCTTAGGGTAAGTTCACACAGCAACTTTGCAGGTCGTATTCCTGGGCATAAATACATTGCAATACACCTGAAATATGGCCTCAAATGCGGTAATTCATAGCTTTAAGGGTATGTTCAAACGGCTTAACTCTATGAGAACTGTGGATTACCGTAATGATTGGGACGCATTTCGCTCATATTAGAGCGCAGTACGCTCTCAATACATGTCGAAATGCATCCCAAAATAAGCCGTGTGAACTTACCTTTATTGAAAGCTATGATTTTTTGCCATTTTCCCTGGCGCACAGTACTCACCAGGAGAAAGAAGTGACAACTAAAGTGAATGGTGGCTGACACAGAGTGTTTTAGAAATACATGCTGACCAGCGCGTACTTCTAAAACACCAGGTGTAATGTGGTGCTCTCAGTATGCACTGCTGTAAGCCTTGAAGATGGCATGTGAATTTACCCTTAGGGTATGTTCACATGGGGAAATTTCGGCACGCATTTAGCCGCGTATTTGTGCTCTAATACGGGCCGAAATTAGGATAATCCATAGCTCTCATTGCGAACTATGGATTACGCCTCCTCTCCCCGCTCATACAATACAATCGTATTGTACGTGTGGGGAGATAAGGGAAATGTTAATTACTTGCGACGAATATGCTCCACTTGGGGCCGGTGGTCTGCTGCCCCTCTGTACAACTCCCGAGAGACACGATGTACTGCGGCGCGTACTGTACGTGCCACAATACATCGTGTGAACATAGCCTTAGAGAGGTGGGTTTGGGAGTGTCTTCAGCTTTACTTGGTGCTGAGTAGGATGAGTGGCCTCTGCAATGTGTTTCTTGCTATGCTATTTTTTTTCTTTTCTATTCTGCAGCCCACAAATTTATAACATAAATAATTTTTTTTTTTTGGCACAGCTAATATAGTCTTGAACTTTATATTCCTGGATTTTGTCATTTGATGCAAAGACTTTCACCCTTAGGACATATTTACATACTTGACATCGGTTTGAGACACATTCATAATTTTCCATTATTCTGGGAAAACTGGGCTTCTTGTCACTTTTCTCTGAATAAACTAGGTGGCAACAATGATCTCAAAGTTTTACTCTTGGACACATACCAACAATGATATTATTTTACCTTGGTATAAAATTGGAATATTTCTATTAAAATATGTTTTTCTATGTTTTTTTTTCTTGTGGAATATGTTTTTTATACCTGGTGTGCAAGTAATTAACTCTTATTTTTATTGAAGACTATTGTCTCAACTTGATTTAAAGACCAAGGATAGCCTCTTTAAATTAAACACTTTTTGGCATCGTTACTTTGTATTTGAAAGATGGAATAGCTGGACCTTTTGTAGTATATTTTGGGTGCTTACTGCTCGAAGATGGTGTTGCCAGCTATGCTGTGGTTACCTTACTCTTGATGTTATTTTTTTATCAATAGTATATCTTTTTATGGAATCAAAATTATGGTTACAGCTCAAACCGGCGTCTAGCATGCCTTAAAGATGTGTGTGGCAGATTAGCTGACATATGTAGGCTGCATAATAAGAAAGGTAGAAGATAGAAAAAACATTGCACAGGTCACTCATATTGTGAAGTGCTACAACACTTAAGTGAAAATGTATCATGGTAACATTACCATATTAAATTAGTATTGCATAGAACTGGTTAAGAGACCACATGGTTAAAAACACCTGTGCTACCCATATGATGGCTATGATTAAGAGGGTTCAGCTTGAAACATGTGTGTGAGTTACCAGCATCAAGAGTTTTTAACCGAATTATAGATTTTTAATTGGGTGAACCAACCTACTTACCAGATACTTGTTGCAAGTTCAGTGGTCCTCTGCTCATGGCACCAGATCTAATAAATATATGAGTAAACATGTTTACAATTTGTGGACAGACTTAACTATAAACAATGCTTGTTTGTCCATCAGGGCATGAGTAAAAAAAGAAGATAAAACTCATACTTACCTCCCAGACACTCCCGTTCGGTTTCAGGGGCTGCGCGCTGGTGTATCCCGCTGTAGTCATTCATATGCACAGCCTGCAGCCAGAATACAGGCCACAGAGGTCACGTGCATGTGTCATTATGGAATGTGATTGGCTGCACCTGTTACATGAACGATGAACTGGTTACTTCCGTGATGAACGCATCAACAGTCGGGACTGAGGGAGACCATCCAGGAGGTAAGTATGAGTTTTATCTTCTATTTTCATTCATGCCCCGACGGACCAACGAGAATTGTTAGATCCCGGAATATCCCTTTAAAATCTGTGAAGGGACCTTAAACAAACGCCCACAAACCACAATGAACTAAAGAATCGTTATAAAGAAGAGTGGGAAAAAATTCCTTCAGAATGAGTGAGACCGACAAAGTCATACAAAAAATGATTGCTTCAGGTTACTGCTGGTGGTTCTTGCTTGATGGTTCTACAGTACAATCATTTACACTTCATTTTTGTTTAATAATGACATGTGAGATTCTGTTGTGTAGAACACTAGGACCAAGCTCAGTACATAAATACTGCTCTGAACTAAGTAGTACATGACGTACACAAGGATTTGCAGTGTGCATCTTTCTGCTTACCCCCAAATACAAATATTATAATCAAGCTTAATGCAAAAGAACTATGACCTTCAAAGAATTCAGCACCACAACCAAGCTCATAATATAGAGTGGTTATAAAAAAGGATTGCTTACTAATAAAATGTGGTCTGCTTTCTACCAAAGTAACTAGCTCAAATTAACAAAACGAATTACACACTAAGGGCGACATGTCCCAACACGCCAACGCCAGTTTTTTTGATCTATTTTAAAAACAAACCCACTTTTTACGCCATTTTATTCGTGTTGTAAATGGACTGTCGTACTCACCAAAATAGGCACTCTTTTTACGCCTCGGGAACAGGCTACATTTGTAATGCGCCTAAATGTGTGCCCCCATCGCGAAATGTGCCTATTGAGGCGCCTTATATATGTTATGCGCCCCCGTCGGGCAATGAGCCTCGATAAATGCATACCATATACTACCAATGTTATGTAAGTGCCGTAGTGTTGACGCAATGCGGCCCTTTATTTGATGCATTGCCCCGTTTTTGATATGAAGACCCCCCTTTTTTGACTCACAATGCCACCATTTTTTGATGGATTGCGGCCTTTTTTGTTTCATATGCCACCTTTTGGATACAATGCTCCCAATTTTTTTGATACTATGTCCTCCTTTTTTGAATTTAAAGGAGGAGAGGAGTTGGTAGTACTGCACTGGAACGGGAAATTCTCAAATCTTTAAAAATCCAAACTCTTTACTGGATGATACCATTATGATTCTTGTACACTGTGTCGGCATCGGTCTGACAGTTTCGGGTGACGCTACCTACCCTTAATCATTAGGATTGGATTAAGGGTGGTGCATCACTGGTGTACAAGTTCTTTAATGGATCTTCAATAACGAGTTTTGGATTTTTTTAAAGATTGAGATTTACGTCCATGTGCTGTACTACCACTTCACACTTTTCTCCTTTGTTTGCTACTCATCTCCCTATGGATTCTGTACGTGCACGGACGACTCTTGCCTGAATCGTATACATATTGGTGAAGCTGGCCTATACCACCTTTTTTTACTCCTTTTTTGGATACAATTGGCACACTTTTGTGGATGCACAATGCGCCCATTTTTTGATACGATGTGCCCCACATTTTAGGGCATTTTGTATTCTAATGCAAAGGTATACCTGACACCAATTTTTAGTAAACAGTATCGGACTTCTTTATAAACAAACTGTTTATTGGATTTTCACATATGGGTAATATAACAATAAGGAATTGGATATAATTGATTCTCAGTGATGAACTATCGATCCTATTCACAGATCACTGACATGTTCAAGAAATTACACAGAACAATCAACATATTAGATCCACAACAAGGTAAGCCTGGACAGTCATAATAGCAAACACTTTTGAACAAAAAAAAACTTGAAGACGTTGTGCCTCACTCTCTTCACCTGTCAAGGTCTCAATATGATAAAACTTGTATTCTACCTCTATCCATCTCGGAGCGGGTTTATCAATGCGTAATAGCCCCAAGGATCCGCCCACCCCCTTTCTGCAATACAATTCAGTCGAATGGTAGGTTTACATCAGGAGTTGATTTCCTCTATTGAGATAATGGGGACTCTATAAATTGTTCGCCAGCGTCTGAAAAACCATCTGTTCGGGGCATCCTTAACATACTCACTGTCTCCATTTTATTGCCTTAAGGTATAAACCTATGATGGTGCTGGTATCTAAGATCATGGAAATACGTGGCAGAGAGGGTTTAATCTTGAGGTATAAGTTATACACCTTTTCGCTACACAGGAGTACTTATATGGACAATTGCAGTTATCCTTGTACTTCGATACTAGTCTCTCCCAACCTACTCCAGTTCAGGGCGGTCTAGGATAATGGAATATCAGGCAAGTCGTGTGATGCTTTTATAGATTCCTCTCAAAGTGGACTTTAATGTACGCCCAAGTACATCATCCAATATCTGCTGCGAAAGCCTGGTCATTCCCAACATAATCCATGCCACAAATCTGTCTTGCTAGTTTCACACTTAGGACAGTTTGCATCTGTTCGGTTAATTTTGAGGAAGGGGTTAAGTTAAAACCATACACAGCATTATGTGCATCTTAAATTGTGATTCTCTCAGTTTGGACACAAATGACGTTGTTTCTTAACTGTTGCTTGCCCTGGATTATTGTTATATGGGCTAGTGGTCGTCTTTCAATGGCGGGTCCAGAAAACGAAAGAACCGGGACTCTGTCAATTACGACCAATTAATCTTTCTCTCAAGGCACCCATATCAGTCCAGAGAGGCTACACTGTCTCTTGTTGGCCTTCCATATAGGCGTTCATAATGAGTTAGGGAAGTCTCTTTCCGAGACTTCTTTTAAACGTTGAGGTGCATAAATAATATAATTGGTAAGCAGCAACAATTGTGAGTGTTCGGTGAGGAGAAAATTTCGCTATCAATTTCCGAGGGAAGTAAGCCACCGTTGTTCTGTATCATGTAAAAGTTGCCCCGCTCTACTTTCAACCCCTCTCCCTCCATTTCCCCCCCAAACAATCGGGTTGTTTGCCATATAGAGGCAAATCTGGGTGTCTCCAAAGAAGGGATTTTCTTAGAGATCCTGAAGGAGAGGTTCAGTCTCTTTCGAATGTTCATTCACCATTTACACTGATCGTCTGTACATGGAAACAGCGTAGAGGACTTGGCAGGATTGCAAATTAGCAGTACTTGGTGTTGCAAGAGAGAGCATGGGGGTGCCAACGGAACTCATCATAATTTCCCTCTCAATATCCCAGTTTGGAGTAGCGGCCTAAGGCCCTCCCCAGACAGTCTACACATGCGCGCCAGGCATGCCACGTAGTTTATATTCCACTTAATTGGGGAGGTTCAAACCCCCTTCAAGGGACGGCAGCATCGTTTGTTCAAAGCTATTCGGGGTTTTTTTCCCAGCCCAGTAAATGAATCTCGTGAATGTTGAGTTGATCTTGTTACGTCAGTGTGTTTCAAGAGTAAAGGGAGTTTGCAGAGGGTACAACAATTTTTGGGAAGCTAATCATTTTTTTATGGTGTGTGACAATTCGTACATCACTAGACCAAGGGAGAGAGTTCCTCATCTCCGTTCAAATCATGGGACGTTTTTTATTTATGATTGGGTGGGAAATTTGTTAGTAACTGGTATTTGGGCGTTCAGCTGCCCAAATTTTTATTCCTAAGTATGTAATGTGTTCTGTGCAATGACAAGCGTCTACCCCCAGGTCCCCCGGCATTCCATTCCTAAGGCGATCGTACCTAAAAGGTAACATTTCGCCTCTTGGAGCATTTTGTATTATAGCTTGACAAATTAGCAAATACCTTAAGGGTTTACGAAAGGACACATGGGAGCTGGGTTAGGGGGTTTGACATGAACAAGAGCCAAGTTTACTTCAGCGAAAAGTGCTGTTTTAATTTCTGAAAGATGGCCATAATCTTTAATTCCTGAGAAAAGGGCTTGACTGAATCTTTCCAAAAAGCCTCAACCAAGGGGTTCATTAGGGACCGAAATCAAAGAGAAAGGGGGGAGAGATGTGGACATCTCCTGTCTGGTTCCCTTCTTTGAAGATGTTATTGGTGGAGATAGGAAGCCTGGGTGTGCACTGGCTTTGGAGCTCAGAGTAAATGGCGGGTGTCAAAAAAAAGTGCGAAAGCCCCAGAGATCCGGAAGGCATCTAAAACTATAGCACAAAGCCATTCCCAGTCGACACATTGTCGAAGCCTGTTCGGCATCCAAGGTAATACTAAGACAGGTTGGTCTCCAGGAATGGGATTGTGCTTTATTCTTTACAGTACTGCACTCAACACCTTCCTTATATTTCCCACTGCCGCACCTTTCCTAATGAAATACCCTTCTGGGATGGGGCTACTATCAAGAGAGGCATCAGTGAACTGCACTATATCGGTCGGCCAGTATCTTGGAGAGTATCCTTTGGGTCTACATATATTAGAGAAATTGCCTATACAGAGGCTGGGCCAGAGGGGATCTTCCCTTATTTCCGGTATGACTTTAATATAAAGCGATTTTCAGATCTCTGGCAGCCGGAGACGACCCTCCTGCATTACAAGGTTTAAAGTATTGCGTGCAGGATCGGGGTAACATTTTTTGGGTGCGTTTAAGGACTTTATAACTTTCTCCCGAAAAAACCTTCAGGCCCCAGGCACATTCTCGGCTTCAGTTGTTTTATCGGCATCCCGAGCCTCTTAGGCCTCAGTGATCTTACTGCGTTCAGGTACTCTATGTGGGTGTCCGAAAGCGAGGCAATTGTCAAGCTTTGGACAGAAATTGCTTACCCTCATCGACCCTTCTCATATGGCTCAGCAGAATAAAGTGAGGCATAAAAGCATCCCGCAGTGTATCGGTGATTTGTGCAGGGTCACGTGGTCACGCTCCACTCTGGTTGTGCGGATGGACCGTTTTGTGAGAGGGTTTGTAATGGCCCTTGAGCAAACCGAGGACAGAACTCTTTCCGGATTTATTGACCATACCTGAAGAGGGTTGATTGGATTATGGGAACTGTTGTATTCCTTCCCTGCGTTCTGCCCAGATGTTCCGCAAAGTCTTCTCCTAGCTGTCTCCTTTTTCACCTTGTTTCCAAGTGGAATCATTTAGCTGGAAAGCTTTATACGCTTGTCTGTACTATCGTTTCTGTAGGCAGGATTTGTAGGGCCGCGGTAAGTTTGCGCTTATAGAGAGACGTGTGGTGAGCAAAAATTTTTGCACCTCAGTACAGACCTTATTAAAGGTTGCCAGTAAAGTGGGAGGTTCAGCACGATGGCCTATTGTGGTATCGTATTCTTATACCCACCATCCTTTGACCATATAAAACCTGCAAAGGTTTCCGACTTAGCTAGTGAAGGGGGAAATTTTCCATATAAAATCCGTCACCATTTTGGTGAGTGTTCACCATATCTAGAACAATCGGTAGTATGGTACGAGATGAGCATATCTAATTTCTGCGTGCTCTACTCCCTACTACACACCCAAAAATTTCTCAGAGATCAGAAAAGTAATCTAAACATTGGCCAAGGACGGTTGCTACACGCGGTGAGTAATACGTGTACTCTTCTGGTGTCAGGAATTCCTCCCTCTCCAGACAATGCATGCAAGATGGTCGTTTGGCATCATATTGTTATCCAGGGCTCTACTCTCTCTCCTGGGGGCCAAGCCAGTCTTCTGAGGGGGGGGGGGGCGGGCGGGTTCTTTTTTCACTCGTCACCGCCACGGCGGTCTTACCACTAGGTTCATGTCTCCACCTACAATTTGCGCTTACACTATGTCAGTTTGAATCTAGAGTCCTAGGGTCTAAAAAAAGGGGCCACTGCTTTCCATTGGGACCATAGACTTTAAGGAGAACTGAGTCCTTCCCTCCCCACTTTATAAAGGTCGCGATATCCTTCCATTCCTTCATCATGGTCATGGGATACAAAGAATTCAAAGCGGCAAATTTTTGTGGATAAGGGGATATACACCTGCAACTTACCGTCCTGATTGACTGGGGATCCATATTACGGTGGCCACTACCCAACAGCCTTTCCATCCGAATGAACTGTCCCACCCTCTATTAATTGGGACTCCGGACGGGAAAAAGGACATCAGGGACGGCAATCGTTTTTTTAAATGCCTGATGCCACTTTTCATCCGCTTGTTTGGGGACGCGGAGCCCCTTCACGTTCCGAGGAGACTACTCGCATAATGGGTCTTCAGGCGGAACAGGAACCTGCCATGCAGGGGATCAATGTCCTTATAAAGGCTTGTAGAGGCTGTATAATAACCCATGCGTGATTTCTAGTCTGTGACCCGGGGGGGTGGGCCATTAGATCAGGGAGAGCACATCCACGTCAAAAAAACAGCTAAATAACACACAATTCAAAGGTATCAAACAATAACATTACTGCATTTATGCACAATATGCAACTAGACCTTTCCAATGAAACGCTGTGAGGAGGGGCGGGAGAGGGGACTAAACCACCTTCTCACTCTCTGTGCGTTAAGAGAATCTTCCCTTTTTCTGATCCAGTGGATGTGGATACCGCTTTCAGAAATTCCGCCTCTTACTACCTTACCGGCCTTTAAAACCACTGTAGCACAAAAGTGTTGGGCATTCAGCTACTCTTCTATTCCATGTTAACTTTTCATAACTGTGAGGATTTGAAAGGGCGATGAAGCGGGGATGGAAACCGATACCGGTTACAGTTAGCCTTCATGCAAATGTACGTCCCTCTATACTAAACTGAAGTGACGGGGCCACAGAAGGGATGGGAGAACCCCTCCATTACCACCATATACTACGTGAAAACTTATGCGAGGTGTCCCCCTGTTTACATACGCGTATGTACCATCACTGGCCTGGTCTGAATACTGGTTGTGGGCCTCTTTTAGTGGGGTCGAAGGGGTCTTTGGTGATTGAGCAGTACGGGATCGAATGAGGAAAGGCGCCCGGCCTGGGGATATCTATTGGCTTCTATGTTTCTCGTCTGGATTTCATCCCAAGGGGAGCATTGTTAGTACCTTGGGGGCGTTATCGCTCGCCAGCGATGGACGTGTTGCCTTCTCTCCAGCAGGTCCTGGAGAACTTTTTCGGGCCTACTGGTTTGTGTGACAGCTGAAGGACTCTGGTGGGCCGCTTGGGGTCCAGCACTTTCGTGTTAGCAGGTGTACAGATAGGCTGGGATTCGGAATCATTTTCTGGAACAATGATGTGCAAGTTTGCTGAAGGTTCGTCGATTCTGCGAGATCCTTATAGAAAAGTCCTCGAAAGAGAAGTACTTTATGTTTTGCCATCAGCGTCGAGGGGGGCCACATTTTTTGCGATAGGCTCTTAGGACCTCCCATTCTTGCTCATTGTATATTCTAGGGAACTTCATTAATTCATGTACTGGTATCTCTGTCTGGCGCGTGAGATATGGTGGGTAATAACGGTCGGACTCTCGTCCGGGCCTATTACGGTGGTCTCTCTCAATGCGGCAGGGGTGACGTGATGCCCAAGCCTCGCGGCAGCTCCTTCTGTCAGATCTGTCCTTGCAAGTCCCTTTTTGTTTAAAGGAAGATTTCAGGGACGGTCCCCACCCATGGCCGCAGCTTGCTCCTTTGCGAGCGGTTTCTCACCAGGTCCTCTAATGCGCTACTTGTTGCTGTTAACTTGGGCTTGAGCACAGTAGTTTTCGCCTCTGTTTGAAGAGCCAGTGTTTTATCAGTCATCCTAAACTGTCATTACACCTTTATTTTCTGCTTTCCTCTATTTCTGTGAGGCATGGGAAGTGACTCATGCTGAAGTTTAGATAAGGAAGCTTTGCTACAGTTAGATTCCAGAGCTTGCCTGCAAATCCGGCGGCGCTATCTGCCTGGTCTACCTCCGTTGCCAGGAGTGTATAACTCAATGGCCGTTGCGCAATACCTTTCTCATTTGAATGCTGAGGTCGGTTGGGGCATGATCTGGGGGCAGAATGGTATGCCTGAGTTATTAAGACACCTCGGCACTTTCTTCTCCACTGACATGGCTGCTCGATGCCTCGTTCTTCAGAGGCTGACCTGCTGCAGCGTCTGGTCTCCGTGCTCGCGCGGGTCGGGGCGCCATTTTGGGATCTTGTTCAAGTCGTGGTCTCGGGGCTACGATGTCAGCGGTCGTGGGGTGTGTTGCGCAGAACGTACCCTTTCCTCATCAGGAAGAACGGTTACCCTCGGTGATTCCTGGACGCCTCCTCTGTGCTTTTAGATGACGGTCAGTCGCTAGCGAACGGTAGCTATTTGCTGGTCTGTGGCGGTGGAATACGAGGAGCGCGGTGGTCTCACATCCTCTTCGGGCAGCTAGGCGCGGAACCGGGAAGTCCCGTATCGGGACTTTCAGGTGCACTTAGACATGATTTGTGGCACTAAAACTGCATTAGATACGCCACTTTTCGGACATGTCAGCCTAACAGTTCTGGTGTTCATGTATTTTATTGCGCACATTGAGAAACATCTATAGTGCATCCATGAATTGAATAACCTGTAGATCCCCTTTTGCAGCAATCACCTCAACCAAATTGTTACTATAGCTAAAAATAAGATTTTCACAATGCTGAGGAAGAATTTCAGACAAATGTGTTCAATTCATCAGTACTTCTTGGATGTCTTGCCCTATGCAGGTTATGCAGCAGCATCTCAATAGGTTTAAGTTTAGGACCACAACTTAGCCTTTTCACCTTGAGGACATGAATTGATGCCCTTAAATTCTCCTGTAAAATGTTTTGATACACCTTCTAAAGTCAATGTTGAATAGTGAACACTTGAACAGAAGTTTTGAGACTTTGTAAAATTTTGTTTAGATCTTTTAGTCTTGTTTCTCGCCTCATTCAGGATTGGCAGTTGTTTTCTTGGAGTCATTTTAACAGGGTTTCCACTCCTATAGAGCATAGCAACAGTCCTGAGTTTTTTTCCATCTGTAGACAATTTGTGTAACCATGCATTAATGTTCACCCAGGTCTACAGCAATGTTTTTGTAGCCTTCATATATCTCTCTAATACCTCTTCTCAAGGCATGGTTCAGTTAGTAAACAGATTTTGTGTGCCTTTTTTTCAATAGGCAAAGCACCAGTGAAACCCACATTTGTAATCTCAATTCCTTACTGGAAGAGCATTTTCACAATTATCTCTTGAAGAAGATTTCCCTTACTTTTTATTCCAGCTCTGTGGATATTTACCCAAATGTGCTCAATAAAACACATGGACTGGACAACTTTTCGAGCATTATGATTTTAGCTCAGTATGTATATACACCACCAGAACCAGGCTCAGTACATAAAGAGGATAGCAGAACCAAGCTCAGTACAGAGATTAGTTGCAATGTCTGGTTAACCCCTGTTGTGTTGGTTTTAACTGCATGACCAGCTCAATAGGACCTGAACAATGGTAAGGGTATGCTGGGAGTTGTTTCAGAAACAAAAATGTTACCATCATTATATCTGCAGCCACTATGAATGACTACAGTACTAACCAGATGCAGTCAGTAGCAGTATAAACAGGAGCGTTTAGTGATTCTTTTCTTAATGGAGTCATTCTCCCTTTTCTTCTCCATCCAGCCCAGACCATCATGATGACTTCTCCCAGCCACTTGTCACTGCAGAGTTTGCCTTACAGATGTCTTCAGTTCCCACTGTTGCAATATATCTCTACAATGTGACCACTAAATACAATAGCTCCATACTCTGCCCTTTTACACAGTTGTGCCACTAACTGTACCCCTGTTATTTAAAAGCTCCATACACTGTTCCCTCTAAATATAACAGCTTTACAAACTGTACGACCTAAGGGCATGTCCCCACGGCACGGGTTTGTTGCTGGTTTGCGGTTTTTCAGACCGCCTGAAAAACTGGCGAAAATGAGCACAATGGTCCCCACTGCACGGGTTTTCCGTCTGGCGGTTTTTCTGCCTGCGGTCCGGCCGCAAAACATTGTGGAAGCACAATCTTCCGTCCGTCCGACGGAATCTGTGCTTCTCAATGTGAAAGGGGAGGGCTTTTCTCCGCTCATCGCGGAGAAAAGCCGACCCCCCCCTCGCGGCTGTGGGGTTGGCTGCAAAACAGGTCAAATACCAGCTGGCAAACCGACCGTTATTTGTCCTGTGCCGTGAGAACGCAACCTAAATATAATAGTGCTGCCTAAATGTAATAGCTCCATACACTGTACCCGCAGAATAAATTAGCTATACACTGTGACTGGTGAATAAATCAATTTTGCCTCTGAATTAAAAAATACTCTCAATATATCCCAACTGAAAAAATGACCAGACTCTGATCCTTAATTTAGAAAATAACCACATTTTGCCTTGATTAGTAAAACACCTACACTGTACCCTCTAAACATAAGTATATCGCACACTATGCCCAAATACACGTGCCCCTCACAGTACCTCCCAAATAAATGTGTGCTACTAGCTGTGCTCCCTGAATACAAATATTCCCACAATGTCTGCTAAATGAAACAACAGTCATCATATTCCTCTTGAATTAGAAAAGAAGCCCCCACCACCACAGTACAGTATGCGCACCTATCAATATTCAGTTGTCATCTGGCCTCTTCTGGCCAGGTTTCTATGGACTCCAATTAAGCCACCTATATCACAAAGAAGCCACAGAGGAGTGATACAGAAAGCCAAAAAGGATGTTGCAGTGCTTAAAGAAATGGGTTCAGTCACTATTTCACCAAGGAAAATTGGCTTAATCCCATTCCTCTGCAAGTGCACATGGTATCTGGAGGGCCATTGTTACATTCAATTATATTTACATCTTAATGAATTGGGGTCAAGTTGGCATCCCACCTCTCCTACTTACAAAAACCGGCTGTTATTTCATCAACTAGAAAACCAGGAAAAACCAGCTACATCCCATCCATTGTGTAAGTACACAAAGCATCTGGGTGGGTTTTAGTCCTGCAGCCCTCTATGTTTGTGCCATGAGATAGGTCTATATATAGGTAATAGATAGATTAGATATTGAACTGGTAATAGATTCATGATAATATTGTCAATAACATGTATTTTATCTTTATTTTTTAGACTTTACTGACTGCATAAAGTGCCCACCAGACTACTGGTCTAATAAGAATAGAGATGCCTGCATCCCTAAGGAGGTAGACTACCTGTCTTTTGGAGAACCACTTGGAATCACATTTTCTGTAGCTGCTGGGTTTGGTATCTGTCAAACTCTTCTGGTCTTAGTGGTGTTCATTAAATATAGGAATACTCCAATTGTCAGAGCCAACAACCTAGAAATGAGCTATCTACTTCTTATGTCATTGACATTGTCTTTTATTGGAGCTTTCACATTCATTGGAGAACCCTCCACTTACCTTTGTGTCCTTAGACAAATGTTGTTTGGCATAAGCTTTGTCTTAACTATATCATGTATCCTAGTAAAGACGTTAGTTGTCATTCTGGCCTTTTCGATGTCAAAACCCAACCAGGGTGTGATGAAATATTTCCACCCATCTCATCAGAGAATATTGGTTGGATTCACAACAATGATTCAGATTTGTATCTGCATTGGGTTCTTATCATCTACTTCCTCGTTCACAAAGAAAAACAGGGAATCTGTCATGACTAAGATCATTCTAGAGTGCAACAGAGAGTCAGAGCTGGCATTCCTGGTTTCCTTTGGATATATTGGGCTGCTGGCAGTACTTTGCTTCATCTTGGCTTTCCTGGCCAGGAATTTGCCAGGCAGTTTTAATGAAGCAAAGTTTATAACATTCAGCTTATTGGTGTTTGTTATGGTCTGGGTGAGCTTCATTCCTGGTTATGTTAGCACAAGTGGCAAATATGTTACAGCAGTAGAAATCTTTGCTATTCTGTCTTCTGCTGCTGGATTGCTAGCTTGTATATACTTTCCTAAATGTTACATTATATTGTTAAAGCCAGAAAAAAACTCAAAGAAAAACCTTACCGGACGCTTCTACTCTGGAAAATGAACATTTAGGCCGTGTTCACACGGCTTATTCCCGACGGATTTGTGCACCGTATTGAGCGCACAAATCCGCCGTGAATAAGGGGCAGGATGGGGGCGGGGCTGAGCGCGGCGGGGGCGCCGCTCTCAGCCCCATAGACAATGCATTGTTTACGGCGCGTACGCGCCATAAATAATGTGCATGTCACTTTCTCCCCCCCGCGGCGGATTTGCCGAGCGGGGAGGAGCGACGGAATCCACTGTTCTCTATGAGAGCAGTGGATTACCGGAATGACTCCGACGGATTGGCGCCATATTGAAGCGCAAATCCGGCGCGGAATACGGCGCCAATCCGTCGGCAAATAAGCCGTGTGAACGGGGCCTTAGGGTGACAAGTATGATTTTTGGAGCCCAAGAGCCAATTTTATTGCACACGTTAGTAGTTTAGAATGCGCCTGAATCTATGAACCTGTTCTACAGCGGGTCATAGATTTAGCGCTTTCTAGCTACAAAGCGACAATTCTGGCTCAGGTAAACCACTTTTATCTTGGTCTGGCTGTTTCAGCAGTAGTGTGCCTGGTTTTGCCGTACTAAAGTCATAAATGTGTAGAATCATACGGTTGTGGTGTGACACCCCCCCAAAACGCTCCCACATCTTAGGCGCATTACAAAGTGCCTCGGGCGCTTTATAATTCACCTAATTTTGGAGTGCGCCTACTCATACATCGAGAGCACAGGGCTGCGCCAGTTATTGGGTTGAAAGGACGCCAAACTACTGCCGCAGCCTTGTACATACATGCCCCCCAAAATGTCCAAAAAGTTCCAGTTTGGTTTGAAAGAGAAGATGGTGAAAAGTTATTTATTTAGCTTTCATGGCCATATGGCTTTATTATGGCACTTGTATGCATATGAGAATCTGAAATAGGTAAACTAGGTCTTAAGTCCCAGCAAATCAGAGACAAGGATTGAATGTACAGAGTATACAGACATGAAGATAATGTATACATATTATAAACATGAATAAACAGGTCTTTGCTATTATAATGAATAGTTAAACAAGTATATTGCTTGATGCCAGTGCTTAGCATTGAGGTCAGATACAACAGGCAACCTGGGCTCATCTCAAAGCTTATAGATCATAGATCTTAAACTGAGTAATATTTTATCTTCCACTCCATTATATTCTTCAGTTTCTACTATATAATATTATAAGGATTAGACCCCTTTAATGGCAAGATATCGCACAAGTGCGAAGCAACTGCTTTTATTTGAAACTTTAACATAACAGCTGGATTAATAGATCTTAGTCTTTTGCATATGAACAAAACAGCTTTTCTTTTACAATGCAATGGTGTTTGGCTATAGAAGACATTGACATATGCCCTAGTCTTATTATAGTGCAACTAAGGCTATGTCTACATTGCACAGAAAAACGTCAGTTTTTTCGGCGTTTTTCGTTTTTTAAAAACGCTGGAAAAACAACTGAAAAGAACTCCTATAGACTTATATTGTAAAAACCATCCTGCTGTCTACACTGTGCTTCTTTTTTCTGCTCGTTTTTTTTTACTGGTCGTCTTTTGCAACATGTTCTAAAAAACGCCAGAGCCGGGCAGAAAATTTACTACAGGAGTCTATGTAAAGCGCCGGACGTCTTTTGGCACATTTTTTGCCGCAATTTTTCAATGAAAACCCAACCAGGAGACCCAAGTCCCACCTATAGTGGATGTAACAAAGATTATACCTTATGAAATTTGCATATAAGTATCCAATGTGTCCTTGTTTGTACCTTTCGTAATAAAATGATCATGCTTTGGTCGCTAACGATTTTTACGCAATTCATATTTTTTTCGCTAAAAATACGATTGTTTTTTGTTACAGATTTTAGCGCTAATAAAGTTATCTAGCTTCTGACGCTAAAAATATATATATATATTTTTTTACAGATTTTGGCGTCAGAATCCGTTTCTTTACGGATTTTGGCGCCAAAAACCATTTGTGATTTTTCAATGAAAACCCACCCAGGAGACCCAAGTCTCCAAATAGTGAGTGTTAATAAAAGTTACACCTGATCAAATTTGTATACAAGTGTCTGATGTGTCCTTTTTTGTACCTTTTGTAATAAAATGATCATGCTTTGGTCGCTAACAATTGTTGCGCGATTCATATTTTTTTTTGCTAGAAATACATTTTTTACGGATTTTGGCATCAGAATCCTTTTTTTTATGGATTTTGGTGCTAAAATCCTTTTTTTTAACATATTTTGGCGCTATTGAAGCTATCTCGCTTCTGACGCTAAAAATATGTTTTTAATGGATTTTGGCGCCAGAATCCATTTTTTTTAATGGATTTTGGCGCTAAAATCCTTTTCTTAACATATTTTGGTGCTAATAAAGTTATCTCGCTTCTGACGCCACAAATACTTTTTTTGCGGATTTTGTGCCTGAATGCGTTTTTTTACGTATTTTGCTGCTAAAATCCTTTTCTTAACTTTGTTAGCGCCAAAATCTGTAAAGAAAAGTATTTTAGTGGCAAAATCCATATAAAACGGATTCTTGCGCAAAAATCCATAAAATTTTTTATTTTTGCCGTCAGAAGTGAGATAACTTTATTAGCACCAAAATATGTTAAAAAAGGATTTTAGCACCAAAATCCATAAAAAAATGACCTTAAAGCCAAAATCCGTAAAAAAAAGTATTTTTGCCGACAAACGCGAAATAACTTTATTGGCGTCAAAGTCCATAAAACAAATACAAGATTACAAATAAATGTAATAATGTGCTTTATATCCCCTTTTTTTAGGGCGAAGTTACATCCAATGGCTTAATTTATGCATACATTAAAAAACAGACTTAAAGACAAGCAAAAAAACGCGCCAAAAAATGTAAATTGCGGCAAAAAACGTCCGTTTTTCAGCTGCTTTTGACAGGCAGTGGACAGAAAACTCAGTTTCATGAACGTTTTTGGTAATTCGTTTTCAGGTAGTTTTTTTGTCGACTGCAGAGTAGACATAGCCTAATGGTGAGTCCTGATTCTTGCAGCTGTGAACCTGACATCTTATTTTTGAATGATTGGCTTGATTCATTTAGAGTTCTTTTTTATTGATGCACTTAGTAGCGCTGGCTTCCTTTATTGATTATAATTCAATTGGACTTTTCCTGAAGTAGGAGGGCTTTATCTTCCATTAAATAGCCATGCAGTAGCATACCTCTTTTCTCTGATGGCGCTAGGTAGTGAAACATGTAGTGGAGGTTTTGGTCTTTTTTTAATTTCAGTGCTCCTGGTCTATATATAAGTCGTCCAAATGTAGTGGCTGACCGTATTTATTACTTAACTAGTCAGTGTTAGTCTGGCCCAGTGTTAATTGTACTGATATTCTGTGTAATAATCCGGCTGGTATTTTATCATCTTTCAAAGGTTTTGGGGGATGGTTTTGTCCGCGGTTTGCAGATTCGCCCGTCCCCCATAAGCATTGAATTGTACATCTCCTGCCCGAAAACCGTAAGGAAGATTGTTCATGTTCCAATTTTTTCCGGACACCAGCGGCTGAAAATACGGTCAGTGTAGACTACTGAAGGGATTTTCTAGGAAAGTCTATGGGGATGGTTTCTTGTCGCTTTTCAGATTTTTTTTGTTGGCTAATAACATTAATGCTATAGTGCCAAGTTGCCATTTACGTCACTATTTGTAGACTGATGTATAGTCACAGTCACTTTTATTTGAAGGCTTGCTGGTAAATTGGCTATAGTAGAAATGCATTTGCATAATTTAACAAGCATTATCAGTGATAGATGTATCTATGCCATTGTTAGCTACATTTATTCAATCAGATGAACATATGTGATGACTTGGTCATAGACATACTAATTATATTCAACTAATACAGCATTATTGATAAGACTAGGGGCTTTGTTGGATTTAATATTCCTGTATACCTTTGTATGAGTTTATTCTCTCTGAGTAAAAATAAAAGTTAAAGGGTTGTCTCGCTACAAAGAATAGCTTTCAAATTGTAGGGAACACAAAATAAAGACATTTTCCAATATATATTGCAATTGTTCCTCTGTTTTCCCTAAAGAGATACAAGTGAATTTATTACCTTCCCTTGGCTATTTCAGTTTCCCTCATAACTGACCTGTAAACAAATCTCCTGGGGCTGTTTGTTCAATGAGATAACAGAGAGTGAGTCATCCACAGGTCAGCAGTGTCAGTCAGTGTCCTGTGCTGCCAGACAGTAAAAAGCTTGATTTATCTCAAGTAAACAGCTCTGTAATTAGGGCTTTTGTTTTGGGGATCAGATAAGAAGTCCTTCCAGTAGTTTGAGAAGCTAATCTAATCTAATTAGCATCTGAAAGCACAACATAGCTGTACAAGCAAGGAGCTTATGCAAATTAGTATGAACCAGGAAGTCTCTTTCATGCATTCTTTGAAACCCTGTGGGGAGACAACTCCTTTAAGTTTTAGGTACTATTCTGATAACGACAAAAGAGATTAAAGATTGCCTATGAAAAATTGTCCAGATGTCTTATGACCCTGGCAACAACCTTGAATATATAAATAAGAAAAACTATGTGAATGTTCAAGTGCTTAGAAATAATTCATAAATGTGCCAGCACAAATAGGTGCAACAAGAGTAATCAGTAAATAGGGTGTAAGGAAGAATACAAGTGTAATGACAAGGTATGCAATTAATACAAAGGGCCACATGTATGAAACGGTTTTGGTCTAAAACTCACTTTTTTTCCTATAGGTTTCTATGGGGAAAAAGTGAGTTTTAGACCAAAACCGTTTCATACATGTGGCCCAAAATGTATAAATGTATCTAAAACAAGTGAATGCAATAACAATAAAGTCCATCATAAGAGCAAAGAAAGCACGTTGATGGGCGTTTTGCTCCACCTTTGTCATCACCTCCTGATGAAGGTAGAGTTAAATGCACATCGAGTTGGGATATAAGGGGAGGATGAACAAAACATAGAAGATGTTTATACAGAAATTGATTAGAAGGACTGGGTAGAGGGGGGTTAAATCAAAGAGTTTCATCTGATTCAGGCAAAATAATACGTTTTTGACCCAGCTTGTTTCCTGACCATCTGTCTGTCTGTCTGCTACTTGTACTGACCCCCTGACAGATTACTATTATGAGAGAACTCCATTTTGCCTCCTTTGCCTTCTTACCTAACTACTAAAAAGAAAGTTAAAAATAGCAGTTAAAAAAAATTAAAAAAAAAATTTAAAAATTTCCATGGTTGTTTTGTAAATTGTTTTTTCAAGAAAAATTTTAAATTCCTAATGAAATTTGAGTAGGGGATTTTACTTTTTTTTAAAATTTTTCCTTTGTTTTAGTTTTACCCCCTGATAAAAAAAAATTGGTCTTTTTTTGTAAAACCAAAGGGGGAAAAGACATTAAAGATTGCCTTTAAAAAAATTTCCCGCCAGAAAGTCCAAGCCCCGGGAAATTGGGGTTTTAAAAAATGAAAAATTTGGAAAATTTTCCCTTAAAAATTCTCATTAATTAGTCCAAAAAGAGCCGAAAATTTGGAAGAAATCTTAATGCAAAAAAATATTAAAAACCAAAGTGAAAATTTGGCCCCCCACCCATTTTCAGGGGGAAAAAAAGATTTGCCCCTTATTTTTGGCCCCAAAAGGGTTTAAAAACCCCCAAAAAAGGTGCAAAAAAAAAGCCCAAAAAGCAAAAAACCTTGAGGGCTTACCCCCCCCCTTTCAACCTCCTTTATAAGGCTACATTAACATTCCCAATTGGGGAAATTTTGGGGTGAAAAAAACCTGGGAAAATTTTTAAAATTTTGTAAGGGAAAAGGGGATTTAAAAGGTTTCAGGGGTAATAAAAAAAAAATTTTTTGATTCCCATTGGGTTTAGGAGAAACCCCCCTAAAATTTTTGTAAAATTTCCCCCAAATTTCCCCCAAAAAATTAAAAAAAACAAAAATCTTGAATTTAAAAATTAAATAACAAATAGGATGGAAAAAGAGGTTAAGGGACCTAAAAAAGGAAAAGGGGGAAAACCAAAATATATGCAAAAAACCCAGCCTATGATTTTTTACTTTTTTGCCCTAACTAACCTTTCAATTTCCCCCCACTAGGAAGACCACCCCCTTTTTCCCTTTTTCCCCTTTTCTTCTTTCCAAAAATTTTTCCCCTCTGGGCTCCCTTTTGGGCCTCCCAAAAATAAAAGGACATGAAAAAAAAGGCCTTGGAATTTTGGCCCCCCATCACCCGTTTTTTTCCCCTTTTTTAAAACAATTACCCGAACGGGTTAAATAATCAAAACCAGTATTAAAAAAAATAAAAAAAAACCCCTAAACTGATATAAAATACTTTTAATATTTTAATTATATTAAATTATTTTAAAGGGGGAATTGTCAGAGACCTCCCTTCCCCCAAAAACCCCTAAAACCCCTTTTTAAACCCAATTTATTAACAAAATTAAAATTAAAAAAAAAAAAACACAATTTCCCCCAAAAAAACAAACCAATACACACCCTTCCTGGCCCCAAAAAGGTCCTTTTGGGTCCCAACAGCCGAAGGCCCAAAATTTGGGGAAGGGAACCAACCCCGGAAACCCCCAAACCCCCTTATTTCCACGGGCTAAAAGGGGCCCAAAAGCCAAAAATTCCCCCTTGGGCCCCCATTTTAGCCCCCTACCGGAAGCCCAACCCATCGTACAAAAAGGCCAAAACCCCCAAATAACCAAAAAAGGCTGAAGGGCCAAGGTAACGAAAGGCCCCCCTCCCCAATTAAAAATTCTCCAACCCCCAAGAAAACCCCGGGCCGCCACCCCAAGGGGAAAAAGGGCCCTCCCCTTTTTAACCCCCAAAAAAAATATACCTCTTTTAAAAAGGGGGGGGGCCGGGAAAATTTACCCCCCTTTTTTGGGCTTGTCCCCTAAAAAAATCCGAGGGCGGGCTTAATTTTTAAACCTGGGGCCCGAAAACCTCCGAAAACCAAAAAAGCCCCGGCCCCCGAACACAAAAAAGGGAAAAAAACTTTCGGAAAAAACCCCCACACCGGGGTCCTTTTGTCGCCACCTCCCCGGGGGTGGTTCCCCCCCTTACCCTCCGTCAATTTTGGAAAACCCGAAGGCCCCCCCGCCAACCCCCCCCTTTTCCCCTTTTTCCCCCCTCCCCCAAGCACCCCAGTACCCCCCAACCCCCTGACTCCCGCCCTTTGGAAAATTAAAATTGGGCCCAACAGCAGCCGTTTTTTTAACAATACCAAACAAAAAAATTTTAACAACCATAAAAAAGGAATAAAAAACAACTCCTAACTGTAAATTTATACAAAAAAATAATTTGAATATGTACAGCCACAAACCCTTCCCCCCAAAAACCTAAACCCTCCATTTTAAAACCCAATGTATCAAATTTTAATTTTATTTTATAAATTTAAAATAAAACCCTTCCAAAAAAAAACTATCCCCAAAAAAACCAAAAAAACAACCCCCCTTCCCCCATGGGGCCGAGGCCCCCAAATGGAGCTCCCAAATCGTCCCGGAAAAACCCCAAACCCCTTCCCCCGGGGGGAAAAAACCCAAAGAAAAAACCCCCCGTTACCCCCCCAACCCCCAACCCTCCACGGGCCTCGGGGAAACCCCAAACCACCCCTTTTAAGGCTCCGGCAAAATATTTTGCTCCCCCGGGAATAACACCCTAAAGGGAAAACCCCCCTCCCGAACGGGACCGGAACCCAAATAAAAAAAATCTAAAAGGGAAAATTTCCTTTATTCCCAAGGGGAATCCCCCCCCAAATTTAAATTCACCCAAACCCCAAAAAAAAACCCCCAAACCGGCCCCCAAACCGGAGGCGGGGACTTGACCACCTAATGTACTGGGCCACAAACCCCCCCCAACACCTAGGGGCTCTTTCAATCCCCTTCTTGCATCCCGGGGGCCCCCCACAAATTCAAAAAGCCTTTCCGGGTAAAACCCCCCAAACCCCCCTCCAGAAATTGCTTTCACCCAAATTTCCAAAAGCCTCCGGGCCCCCGGGCACCAACACCCCCCCCAAAAACCGAAACCCGGGGCCCAAAAATTAATTTTCCCTATTGACCAATTTAATCCTTTCACCCCGAGTGCATTTATGCTGGAAAATTTGAAACGAAGCCCCCCCCCCCAAAACCGGTCCCCGGGAATACAATATCCGACCAAACATCACCAAATTCGGATTAAGGACTTTCCCATAAAAACCGAAACAGGTCCAATTTTCACATCCCAACCAATTCCCGGGAAACTTTTAAAGGGATCCTAAACTTGCCCCCCAACCCATGCAGAAACCGGGAACTCCGGGGGCCCCGGGCCCCCACTCGGGAAAATCCGTATAAACACGGGCCCCACGACCCCAACCACCTCAAAACCAAACCCGTCCAAAACCAACGGATCGTCGCCCAGCCGGGGGAAAAAACCCATTTTTGCCGCCCGTGTTGGAACAACATTCACTCCTCTCTGGCCCCCCAAAAACACTATAAAATCCCCAAAAGAACCCAAAACCCCAACCGCGGACCGGGAGCTGGGGGAAAAAAAAAAAAACAACAAAATAAAAAACCCCTTCCCGCACTCCCCCAACCCCCCATTTTTTTTTAAAACTGCAAAGCCCCGCCACCAATTTGCGGGCGAAACATAAACCAAAAAACCTGTCCGATTCCCAAACCTCCCAATTCTCCGAAACCAAGTCCGGACAAAAACCCCCGCCAGGGGCCTCCGTCCCCCCCCAAATTTTCAAAAAATTTGTGGTGCAAAACAAGCCTTCAAGACCCAACCGCTCCAACTTTTAGGGAAAACCCAAACGGAAAATTGGAAAACCCCTGGACAGAAAAACCCCCATTTCCCCGTGCACCAACGGGCCCCCTCAAAACCCGCCTGGAAATTCCCGGAAACATTTAAAAGGGCACATCAATCCCCTTTTTGAGCCCCCGCCTAACACCACCCCTTTCCCCGCCCTTTTTGGGGTCAGTCCGGTAGTCTGAGCCCAAAAAAAAAGGCGTCCCCCCGCCCAGACATCCGATACGTGCCAAAACCCCCCCCCCCCTTTCCTCCGACTAGGAAAAACAACCCCCCCCCACTCGCAATGCACCGAAAAATGCCGTGAAAAGCCAATCTAAATGGGGATAACCCCGAACGGGGCTCGCCACGTCCCCCAAAAATAACCACCCCCAAGCCTCTCTAACAGGGGAAAAGCCCCCAAGGGGCCCGGGGTTAATTTCCCTAGCCACCCCGCCCCGGTGGCTAAACCCCTCAACCCCGTGGGGGATCACAAAAACCTTATTAAGGGTCCCTCCCCTCCGCCACTGAAAACCGAAAGCCACCCCCGAAATAAATTGGACACTTTTGCCGCCGACCCCCCTCACTGCGTTTTTAACTTTGGCGCCACCAAGCAAGCACCCGCCCCCACTCATCCCTCCCAGAGGAATCAAACCCCAAAATCCCTCAACCACTCCTTTCCAAAACCCCCAAAGGCCCTTCATAACCCACCAGGCCCCCCTCCACGAAGCACGAATAAAATTTGGTAAAACCCAACCCCCGGGGGCCACTTTCCCCAAAGAAGATGTGGGCACTCCCTCTCCCACGCCCGCCGTTTTGGGGGGCCCAGAGCCCTGAACCGTTTCCCCACTGCAAGCAAGACAAAAGTTTCAGCCACCCCATTCAAAAACCCCGGGAAAAATTGCTCCCCACCCCCCAAAATTTTTTCAGCTCCAAGCAAGGGGAAGCCCAAAAAACCCAAGCAGCAAAACTACGGGGAGGGGGATGAAGCGAAAAATTTTTTTTTGGCCCTTTGAACCCCCCCCCCCAAATTTGTCAAAAGGGAAACCTAAACTTTCCTGCCCTCTAAAACCGGGTGGGCCCCCACACTCCAGGGCCCCCACAATGGGGAAAAGTTTCCGAAAAGGGCCAAAGGGTTTCCTTAAAACCCGGCAAATTTCACCTTTTAAGGACAGGCCCCAAGGGCCGAAAAACCCGCTGGGGCCGCAAATGACCCCAAAGCCCACCCTTCCCCGCTGAAATGGGTTTAAAAATGCCCAAACCTCCCTGATTCGAAAATTTCCCTCCCCAAATTTTTTAGGGACCCTTAAAAACTTTGCTAAAAAGGGTTTCCCCCAGACCCCAAATCCCCCAATGCTCAAGATTCAAGCGCACCAAAGGAGGGTTTTTTTTCACCCCCACACCCGCCCTAGCCAAGCGCCGACAAAAACCCCCCCATTGCAAATTTCCGGGCGGGCCAAAAATTTTGAGCTTCCCAGCAGGACTGCAGCCCCGCAGAACAACTTCCCAACCGCCCTACCCTCTGAATTTCCCCTCCGAAAAGGGCCCGCAGCTTACCCCCTTTGGAAACCCAAACACTCCATGGCAACCGTATCGATGCAAATACCCAGAAAAATTTAAACAAAGAAGAGGGGGGCCCTCAGTCTTCCTGCCCCAGAGGGACCCCAAAACAATCCCCACCCAATTCAGCGATTGCAACAATGACCTCAAACTGGAGAACCCCCCGGGCCCCAAAAAAAACAAGAAATCATCTAGGTAATGAATTAAAAGGAATTTAGAAACCCCACACAAAAAACCCCACTACCCATTCCAAAAAGGGAAATAAACCCTTTAAAGTAAGCGCAGGACCCAACCCAACAGCCCCTCGGACCCCCTTTTTCCACAAAAAAACTTTCCTCCCCAAAAAAACCCCAACAAAAGCCCCACTCTCCGGGATGCCCCGGGGAATAATCGAAAGCCGAATTTTTCTGGGGCTGCCTTTGCCCCCAAGACCCCACCCCAAAAACCGAACCCCCCGCTAAAGGCCTCCTCAAAACCCTGTAAAATACTGAAAAACAACTCTGGATCTATTTTCCCTCCCTTTAACCAAACACCCCCTTTGGGAACATAGGTTATGGGATTTAGCCAAACATGTTCGGCCCCTTTTTTTGGGACCAAAACCCCCCGGCGGTGACAAACCCCTAAATCCGGAAAAAAAAGGGGCCTTTGCAAAAGGCCCCGCAAAACTCCCTAAACAAGACCCCTTCCTTTAAATTTTTCCGACAAATACCCCACAAAGCCCCATATGCCGACTTTTAAGTTTTTTAATTGAAAAGGAAAACCGAAGAAACCCGGGGGAGGGAAACCGAACCCAAACGCAAAAACCCCCTTGGGGAATAAGCGCGCCATTGCCTAAACCCTAAACCTGCCAGAAAAAGGCTCCCAATCCGCGAAGCCTCACCGGCTTCCCCCCCCAAAGCTAATTTGGGATTCCCACCCTTTTTCCCCAGCCTTTTTTTGAAGGCACCGGGGGGAAACCCCATGGGAGGCCGGGGTCCCCCAAAACGAACAGATAAGGCCCAAAAATTTTTCATCCGGTTTTCCGGGAAATTTTAAATTTGCCCCGCGGGAAAACTGCCAGCCAAGGGCCCCCTTTTTCCCCCCCCGCATTTCCCCTGCCCCCCCCCCCTATTTTTGGGGCCTTTCCCTGGCTGGGAGCGCCCGGCCCCGCCCCCCTGAAAAAGGGGTGGCCAAACTTCGGGGGGCCATAAAACCCTTTTAAACCCAAAGACCCAAAATCCTTTTGGCCCCCCAAAACGAACTTGGCCTAAACCCCTTTTCCCCCCCGCCTTAACCCCCCCCCCCATATAACCAAACCAAGCCCTGCCCCCATATGCCCGCTGCCCCTTCTCCAATCGAGTCCCCAAAAACAAAAAAAGCGCCGAGGCCCTTTTCCCCGGGGCCTTTTTTTCCCCCAAAACCCCGCTTTTTCCAATATGGCCAAAAAGGGTTTTCAGCCAAAATTTGGGAAACCCTCTGCGGGAAACAGAAAGCCACCCCCCTCCCTTTTTCCCCCCCCCTTCCCTTCTTTTCTTCCTTTTTTTTTTTCCTTTTTTTTTTTTCCCCCTTTCCAAAAAATTTTTCCAAGGGGAGGGGGAGAAAAAACTAACGGTAATTTATCCCCCAAATCTTTTCAGCACTTCCTTCTTTATTTCCCCCTAGGGGCCCTCAAAGCAAAATAAAACCTCAACCCCGGGCCCCGTCAAAACCCAAACCCCCACTATCCGCTTTTCCTTTATCCGTTTGCACGGATAAAACCCTAAAAAACTACTGCAAAAGTCCCCTTGGGAAACCCAGAATCCACTTTGGAAGCCCCGCTTCCCTACCGCCCCACTACTGCTTTCCAAGCCCCCTGGCGAAAAACCCAAAAGCCCCCAACGGAAACCCCCGGGGGCCCCCCCCCCCTTTAAAAAGGAATTTCCCTACGGGCCAGCCAAAACTCGAACCGCGTTTCCCCCAGCCACCTCTTTTAATCCAGCCCCCGCCCTTCCCCCCCTCCCCCGAAAATGCCCCCTCTGGGCCCTTTGAGCTGAAAAAAACCCCTCCCCCAAACCCGCCCCACGGGATCGCAACAAACAGGGGAAAAAAAGAAAAACCCGACATAGAAAATGTACCACCCGGGTGCGTGGCGCTGTGAACCCACCACCCTTTCCCTGGACAAACAATTTGCCCCCCCATCGCGCTGCCGAACCGGCTCATGCCGTTTCACGACCGCCCCGGTCCAGGCCTTCAGACCCCATCAGGGGAGGCCGACCGGCGCAACTGTGGGGAAAAAAGGGCCCCTCTCCAAACCCCCCCCGCCGGGGAAACCCCAAAACCGTCCCCTGCTAACAAACCTCCCAAACCAGGGGCCCACCCCAAAATTGTCGGGCCCCCCGGAAACCCCCCACGGGGCCCCCAAACCCCCCCCGATTTTTCCCCCTGTCCCCTGATTGCCCTCCTTCCCGCCGCCCGGGCCCGCCCCCCCCGACCGTAAAACCCTCGCCAGGAGGGACTGCCGAAACCCCCCAAACCCGGGTCGCTGCCAAAAAAGGGGCGAAAAGTGGACCCTCCCCAGGGGGTTGAAAAAAAACCCCCCCTGCCCCCCCCAAAAACCCCGCCGGCCCAAAAAAGGAAAATTTCCTTTCCCCAGGGCCAAAAGGGACAAAGGGCCCCCGGGGCCCTTGGTTGATCCCCCCAACTGGAGGGGCCCCCCAGGGCCCGCCGCCGGGGGGGCCCAGCCCTCGTGTACATTTTAGGGCCTCAGCCTTTTTCGGGAGGCCCCGGCCCCCAGCCTGGGGCTCCCCTTTCCCGTCTTCTTCCGAAGCCCCCCTCCACAGGTCCTGGAAACCCCCAACCACCACGGACTTCCCCCTGTAGCCCAAAACAGCCCCCTTCTTTCTTTCCACCAATTGCCTCAGCCCTTCCACCTGTGGGTCGGGCCCTGGCTGGACACGCACGAAGGGGGGGGGTCCTGACTATTTTTCACCCACGCCCCGCTGTCCGCTCCCCCAGTTCCGACGATGCGGGGCTTTTTAAAAAACCCCGCCCGCACGTTTCCCCCCACCATTAGCCACGCCCCCCGAACACAATTTATGGGAACCCCCGGACACGCCCATCCCAGCGGGTCATGTTCGCCGCCCCCGGGGGGGGGCCCCCGGTCCCGGTGCTCACAAAAGGAGATAAAAATACCCCACACCTTTTCCCTGCAGGGGAATAAACATTTAAACCCAAATTTATAAAAAGTCAAAACTTAACCACTGGGAAAATCACAATGAAAAATTTATTTTTTAGCTGGGAAAAGAGAAAAACCAAACCAAAAAAACATGGGTCCCCTTTAAAACAAGGGCCCAAATGGGGGACCTGGTGGGCCCCCTCAATAAACTGAATCTTTGGGCCCCCCAGAGGAGTTGAATTTCCCCGGGGGCCCACCCACTTGGGTTTTCCAAAATTTTTTGGGGCCCCGACCAGTAGAGTTGATTCTTGGGGGATCCAATTTTGCAGATAGAAAAACAAGACTTCTGAACCCTGCCTATCCCTCTCTACCTTTCTTCCTGAAAAGCAGCGCCAGACTTGCCATGCTCAAGGGCCCAACATGCCAGTCCCGGACCTCCTTACAAAACCCAATCCCTTGAATCAGAGAACTAATCTGTACAACTGGTGGACTCTGGACCATTCTGATAAATTTTTTGACCCAAATCCCAAACTGCTGCATAATATTTTCCCAAAACTGTAAGACACAAAAATTTCCCCAAAGACAAACAATGTTCCCCATGAGAATTTTTACCTTTTGCCACCCTTTTTTTAAAAGGAAAATTTTCCCCAGATTTGAACAAAATTTTAAAGGTAACCTACTGTATTTCCAAAAAAATTTTTCCCAACAAGAGACCTTAGAAAATTATGGCTGCATTTTTCTAGAAACACCACCACTTTGATGCATAAACTTGGGGCTATAAGAAAGGGGATGGGAATGCAACACACAGCCCAAATGCTTTGGGAATAAAAAAGGGCCCTTTTTATCCTTTTTTTTCCCTAAAATAAGTAATTGTATCACCTGGCAGAAGAAAAGATCCTACACCTAAAAAGGGAAAAACTTTTAAAAAAGAAAAAATACTAAAAACTTTATGGCCCAATTTAAACCCCAAATTTCCACAGACAGTTAAATCTCTTTTGACAGAGCCCCATTTTTTTAAAACTGACCTGTGGTTCCCCTTTTAAATTTGGGAAAAAACTTTTTTAATGGTTTTACCCACCCATGTGATTCAGAGATTGTTTTCTTGTGACACATCATACATTATTACAAATAAATTTTGGTACATACAATCATTGTTGATTTGTGAAAACTATCAAAACGTGAAAATCTGGAAAGATCTGCCAATTACAAACTTAAAAAAATTTCACTGTAAGAGAGATATTTTTACCATTTCAAATAGTATAGGAAAAAATTGTATCTAACATGTCCCAAATGTATGTTGGCATCATTTTTTCAATTTTTTTTCCCATAAAGGGCCAGGGGCAGTTTCCCGATTTTTTAATTTTTTAAAAGGGCCCCCTATTTCCCGAAAACCCAAAAAAATGACTCCATCAAAAAACCTCACCCTTTAAAAAAATTAAAAAAAGCATTTAGGAAAAACTGTTTTAAAACCCTCTAAAAATGTTTCACGGGGGTTTAAAAAAATTAAAGTGAGGTGGAATTTCAGAATTTTCACTTTTATTTTCCCGATTTAAAAAACTTAATCCATTTTTTACGGGGGCCGTTAAATGTTCCATGGTAACGCAACCCCCCATATTGCTTTTCAAAATTTTTTTGATGTTTTTAAAATATTCCCCTAGTGCCCAAATTTTACTCAACCCCAAGCCCAGAAAGAAGGAGCCCCTACCCACTCTGGGGTCCCTCATTTTCAAATTTTAAAATTTTTTCCCTTTTGGCGCCATTTTTCAGGTTTTTTTTTTTTTCCCACAACCCCCCAAAAGGGGCAAAAACTTTAAAAGGGTTTTTTCCCAAAAGGGGTTTCACAGAATGCCAAATGGGAAAAACTCCCGTTTATTCCTGGTTCCCAAAGAATTCATTTTGCAACAGCCCTGCTCTGTGCTTTCAGTCCGCTAATTAAAAACCCGATTAGCTAAGAAAACCTTTTTAAAATCTCTCCCCGAAGGCTTTAAACTGATCCCCAAAACAAAAGCCCTAATTACAAGTTCTGTTTATTTTACCCAAAAAAAAGCTCTTTTTTACTGGGTCACACATGGGCACGCCAAACCTTTTGTGATACAACACTCCCCTGGTTTTCCCCAAAAAGAACAAACAAAAGGGGGAAATTGTTTAAAAGGCATTACTGAGGAACTGAAATAGCCAGGGGAGGTCATAAATTTCACTTGTATCTCCTTTGGGAAAAACCCGAGGAAAAAAAGCCAATATAATTTTGGGAAAAAGTCCCTTTTTTTTGTGTTTCCCCCACAATTTTTAAAACTTTCTTTTATGAGACAACCCCTTTAAAAAAAAAACCCATAAAAAGACCTCATTTTGGGAAATTTAAAACCCCTTTTTAAAGGAAATATACCAGGGGGGCAAGGGGTATAATTGGGGCCCCACAGGGTGTTTCATAGATTGTTTTAGCATTAGGCCCATGAAATGGAAAATTATTTTTTTTCCCCCCCAAAAAAAAGCAGTTTTAAAACTGAAAAATTTTTTTTTTGTTACAAAAGAATTTTGGAAAAAACACCCCAAAAAAACGGGTTTTTTGCAACTTTTTCCCCAAATTCAACCCGTTAAACCCCAATTAATAAGGTTAAAACTTTATTTTTTTGGGTTTCAGGGCAAAGGGTTTTTAAAAAGGGAAAGGAAAATGCTTTTTGGCTTTTTTGGAATGCGGGGTTTTTGTGGGTGCCAAGGGCGCATTTTAAATAAAAAACCCCCAGAAAAAGTTTTATTTGGATTAAAAAAAAAAAAAAGGGTTTGGGGGGTATTTTTTGGCCCCACAGGGGTTTCACAGTTTTTTTTTTAAACAAATGGGGAATGAACAAGTAAAAAAAAACAACCAAACAGCATTTTCGCAATTGTTTTTTGAGTTTCATTTTACACGGTTTTACCGGCGGTATAAAAGAAATTTTTTTAAATTTTTCATTTTTTTCCAACAATATCAATTTTAAAATTTTAGTTTTTTTTATTTAGGGTTTACACAATATGTGTAATCCCTACCCCAAAATTTTATACCGGGTGCTTAGTGAATGGTTGGTGTGTTTGTAAAACTTTGGGGCCCAAAATTTTTTCACAATTTTTTCCCGAGCAAAAAATAAATAATGCATGAATAGTTATGTCTTATAAAGCTTTGGGTTTTTGTGTTCCCCTGAAGGGTTACCCAATTTTCAATGTGATTTTGTAAATTTTGCGCTATATAAATGGATAATTTTAGCAAATTGGCGTTAGGGAATCACAAACAATAAACCATTTTCTAGTGAAAAATTTTCCGGGGAAAAATGTGGGGGGAGTCTCCCATTTTCCCCCCTCCAAAACCATCATGGGTGGAACAAACTATTTTGGTCCAGGTTTTTGGCCCAGCCAGGTGAAGGACATAGCCTATACAGAAGCCCTGTTTAAATTTTAAAATTTTTCCTTTTTAAAAAATGCCAAACCATTAAAATGTTTAAACACAGTGTAAGAGGTTTTCCTTTTTCATCCCCCACATCAAAACCCCTTCCCCCCTTTCTGAAAGGAAAACTAACTCGTTTGGGGCGCAAAGGTGGATTACCTGACATCCTTTCCCAAATTAAACACCACCCCCAGCATCCATCCTGTCCACAGGGGTCATTTACATTGCTACCTCCAGGAAGAAGTGCATATTTTCTACAGTCAAGAGAGATAAAGCTGCACAAGTGCTCTCTTGTGATTTTGGCTTCTTCCAGCAAGAGCCAGTCATGAACTCGACCCTACCCCCTGAGATAGAGAACAGTAGCCAAAGTAAGTTTTCCCATATATATATATATTCTTGATACAGTACGAGGAGTCATCTGTTTCCAATTGCCATCAGATACTCTAACCCTGTTTAAAGCATAAAAAATTAACATATCCTCTTATATGTAAACATACAAAACTTACTCTATTGTTGTCACGGACTGTCCCCCCGGTGCTGGGGGCGAGTGGCTCCACGGTCCGGGTGCCAGGCCATGGGCACACTTGTCCCTCAGAGTCCTGTAGCTTACCCGTCCACGCTCCTGATTCCCTGCGCCCTAGTAGCGGCTGGAGCGTGCATCCCTGCTCCCTAGGGCGCGCACGCGCCGGCTTCTGCAGATTTAAAGGGCCAGCGCGCCGGTAATTGGCTGTGCCAGCCGCTGACTCTATTTAGGGGCTCCGCCTCTGGCAGCTCTCCGCCGGTTCTTTAGTGCCTTTATAGCCTACCGAGAAAGCGTTTTCTGCCTCATCTGTGATTCCTGTGTACCGTACCGCCTAGCTTCTGTCTCTCGTACACGAACCTCTGCTGCCTGCCCTGACCTATTGCCTGACCCCGACTATGACTCTGCCTGACGATTTTGTACCACGCTTACCCCTTTGGGTGCACCGCAGAAGTCCCCCCAGTAGAGCTACTGGTAGTTTCCCGCGCAAGTCCATCCCGGGTTGCGGGGCTCTGGTGAAACCGGTTCTACTTAGACTCGCTCGGAAAGCAAAGCTCAGAGGAGGACATGTGTGAAGCAGGCCGGTGAGAGCGCCGAGCCGCAGGAGCAGGGACAGAGCATACCCGAGACTGCCGCTGTAAGCCCCCACAGGGAGCCACAGCGAACCCAGACACAGGGGCATGGACACGACCGCGGTCCAAGACACGGACCGCGGCGCGATCCGTGACAGTAACTCTAAGGAGGTAATATACAGTCTGCAGATTCTATGTATTTACCACCATAAGTGCACCGTACAGTAGTATCATACAATCTGCAGAGCCTGTGTACACTGGTATTTATCACTATATGGTTGCTGTGGTCACTGTATGGAGGTAGTATACTGTCTGCAGAGCTTGTGTACACTGGTATCTACCAATATCTGGTGACTGTTTGGATGTATTATACAGTTCTGACCCGTGACACTGTTCTCCCATAAGGGTCACTGTATCTAGGTAATGTAATCTGCGGGATGTGTACATCTGTCTACCCTAATATGGTGACTGTTGGGGGTAATATCCAGTCTGCAGAGCCCCTGAGTACACTGGTATCTACCACTCTATGGTGACTGTATGGCGGTCATATACAGTCTGCAGAGTTTGAGTACATGGTATCTACCCTACTTTCTAACTAAAGGGAAAGGGATGCACTAAATTCTCAATTTTTTTCCAACTTTGAAAGTTGGTTGTAGTGGCATGCCTTTTGTGAGGGGGTTTGGTTTGTTTAAAAAAGGGGCAAGTTATGCAAAATTGGTGGGGGGCAGCTCGCGGGATTCCCTAAAAAGGACACTTTCAAAAGTTGGAAAATACGTGTTTAGGTCATACAGTTACTCCATGGGGGCCATTATTATGGACAAAAATGTGGTTTTTTCTTTATTTTTTTTTTTAAAAATAGGAGTTTTCTGCTTGGAAAAAATTTTAAGTCATTATCTTAGTGAAAAATGACTGCACTTTCCCCGGCGGGTATGTATCCCGGGGGGAAAGGAGGGTAATCCATTTTCTCTTGGAACTGGGATTACGTAATGACTGGGGTGCATTTCGCTCGATTTGTCGGGGGCGCGGTGATTGCGCCCAAATTTTAAACCGTGTGAACATAGCCGAGTGACAAAAAGTTTTTTTATTTTTAATTTAAATTTAGGGTTAAAAGGGGAATTTTCATTGAAAAACATGCATACGGGGTATTCTTAGCCATAGAATTAGCAGCTGTTTTGGGGGGCCCGAAAGTTAAAGGGGTCATTTTGTGAAAAACATTGCATTTTTTTTTTTAAAAAAAAATTGGAAAAAATGCATTTGTGGCTTTATATTGTTTATGGATGCCTTCATTTTTTACACCTTTTTATCTTGTGATTTGAGACTCCTGTCAATAGTCTGGTGCCCCTCTATTTGATTTTTTTGCCTTTAATTCTTGTTGCATGCATACAATCGGCACAAGGGCCACTGTACGAAACTGTCTACCCCAGACTTTCTTTGTTGCCTAGCAACCAATCAGGGTCCCCTTTCATTTCATTAGTTCTCTGAAAAAATGAAAGGTGGCTCTGATTGGTTTCTATAGGGCAAAAAAGAAAGTCTTGACCCTTTGCAGTTTTCTACATGTTCCCCCCTGTCTATTTAAAAGAATCACATTTTGTGCCTTGCAATGATGGTTTTTACCCCAAAACAGTTTAAAATGTCTTCCTAAGATGAGTGGGACCAAAAAAAAAAAAAATTTCATGAAAACTGAATCATAAAGCTGCCACCACCAACATGTGAACATGGTACTGAAAACCCTTGGCCTACCACCCACACCCTATCCAGGGAATTTGGTTTTTGTTTGTTCCCCTTGTGACAGCCTCTGTATAGCATTGCCCTAGTGGTTTTCAGGAAAAAACTTTGCCTTTTTATGTGTCTGAGACAAAAAACAGGACGATCAACGAAAAAGGATGCCCCCACTACTTTCTTGTATGTCCAGATGGTTTGAGGGCCGGTGGCATGAAGTCAATGGGACACCTATAGGTGGACATCTGGCTTGTAACCTAATTTCGTGTTATCGCCTTTTGAGATTTTGTTGCTGTTTTTTGCCCTTGGCTTGGGATGTGACTTTTAAATTAATGTGTAGTAAAGAATGGATGACTTCCTATCAGATGATCCATCTGTGCAGAGGTTTGCCTTTATGCATCTCTAGTTGTCATTGCAGTTCATCATTTTTCTTCCAATCACTGCGACATCCTGCACTGAATAGTGCCGACATCTTGGCCTAGATGTGTAACGATCTGCTGGATGTTAAACCAATGTTTCTGAGTCCAAAGATTCTGTTCCTCTAAATTTGTGACAAGTGATGATAATTGGTACATGAATGAACAGGAGGCATCACACAATCATCTCGCACCACTTGATCCAATTTGTGAGGTTTCATGTGGCTAAAAACTTATTTTCTGTGTCTTTTTTGTCCCCCTCTCTCCTCCACACAACAGATTGATTTGATCATCCACAGATCTTGGCGACACCTGATACAACTTTGATTTGCAGAGCCTCCCAGCTTGTCTTTCTTGTGGCAATTTTAGCATTGAGTTGTACATATGCATACTGTATAAATATATATGCAAATAGGATTCCCATCTAAAATTACCATATATTAGCATTAGCTACATAATTATATTGTATTTACCTGATATTTTGGTGTTTTGTCTTACCCCCCTCCCCCTCTTACAGATCTATGGTCTTGGGATCCCATTTTGAGAGGGGTAGAAAAAAAATCTAATTTTAAAATGTTCTACCATAGTCCATGTTCTTTAATTATACCTGGAGTTCTGAACTTTTGGCCCTCATTTATCAAAACGCTAATGTCTAATGGTAAGATTATATTTATTGCCCATAGCAACCACAGCTCAGCTTTAATTCTTCCAGAGCAGAATAAAAAATGAAAGCTGAGCTCTGACAGCTTGATACGAGCAACAAAGACAGTTCTACTATTAGAAATTTTTGATAAATGAGGCTCTTTGTGTCTTGTCAGCTATCAGTATAAATAGAATTATTAGTAAGTGGGGGAGAAGCACCAAATACACAAAAAATTGTATAAATCCTAGGATATAATAAAACTTAACTTTTAATAAACTACGATAAAAAGACACTACACAAAATCCTAATCTATAACAAAAAAAGATTCTATCCCTAAATCTAAGACTACCTACCACACAATGGGTTAATCGCCCTGAAAAGGGCGTCCCCAACCCGTACTTAAACTAAACTTACCCTACACTTACAAATAGCTATATTGTATAAGACAATTACTCACTAGAAAAAACAAGGCAGAAAAAAAGACCAAAAAAGGGGGCAAACTATAATATGATAGAAAAAATGCCCTCTTACTAAATAAAGATATTGTGAAAAAATAGATATAAAAATACCAAATAGGCACAATAGCCAAAGGGATTAATCATGGACAAAAAGTCCACAATAGATATAATAAATTCCCCAAACAAAAATCACAGCACTTGTACTATCAAAAGCAGATAGCAAATAGCTATTACATAGTGTTACATGTACACATATATATCCCAGATGTAAACATATTAAACCTTATTCAAACGCGTTTTCCCCCATAATTGCTGGGGTTCATCAGGGAACACGGGATAATGTATACAGAAGAAGGTACTGATAATCATAAAAAATGATAATACTCATGGCCCTTTATAGCGGCAATATAAATGCAAAGCTGAAGATAGACTGGAGTCCCAAGATACAAAGTAGTGGATCCCCAATAGGCATAGTAGCCTATAGATGATGTAAGGGATAAAGCCAATCCAATTATATATATATAAGAAGGCTAATAGATAAACACACCCACCTGTACACAAGCAGGACGGCATGGATTCAGAGCGGCATCTAGAAAAGCCGAGTGCGCATGTCTAAACTAAATCTCGTGATTTGATTAACAACTAGTGGCCGCCACTCACCCAAGATGGAGTCCTTTCTGAGTTTATTGAATCCCGTCCAAGTATAACCTTTGGGAAGGTGAAACAGACTTATGTAGAACCTGTTCAGTAGCGTCACCTATTCGATGAGGGTGATTATTTGTAGTAGGAATAGCAATGATGAACATGAACATCAAGAAGAGGATAGTAATCTGGTAAATTAACTGCTGTATTTTTTGGGGCTAGACAGGGTATTGCCATGAAATTGTGTGGCCTGCAGAGTGCTCTGGAAACCATATTGTCAGGGGCTTTAGGGAAAAGTCAGCTTGGTATGGGTAACCTATAGAAACAAAGAGTGAAGTGCTTACCCTCTTACCGATGCAGTACTTTTCAGATTGGTTTTCGGTTTTTAACTCCCCACCCCCTGAAAACCATTGCCATCTAAAGGATTTAACAGCAGAGATTGGAGTTGGCTCCGATCCCTGCTGTTATAGGCAGGTGTCAGCTGTATCTAATAGTCGCCACCTATTGCATATGGAATGGGTTCAACTAGTGGAGGGTAAATAGCAAATAGTTGCTCTGCAAGTCTATAAAGTGGTCTAGGAATTTAGACTTGTAAGTGTGGCTTAGATTGAGGGGTCTTAATTTATAGAAGCAGTTGGCTGGGATGACTAGCCCATCACGTAAAGGGGAACCAGCTCCAATACTCAATAACTGCAGGGAAGAAAAGAGACGCTTGCTCTTTTGAGGCCTTTTTGGCATTCACATTTCATACATACTGGAACCCATAAGAGCAACAAAATTGTCCTCCAAAAATTCACTGTTATTTTCAGATGATCAAGGTTAATTTACATAACAGTACAAGTGACATTTTCACGATTTTAGATGCTGTTTACCAGCATGAATGGATCACAGGATTTCTATGGAAACCATTTACAATGCATGCAAGAGTTACTGCATCATGTGCAGTATGTGCCGTGTTAACCACAGGAACATATAATTTATCTGCTATTATCTGCGTCCCTTGACAAACAAAACATTAGCATCGCTGGCAGGTTCAGGTGTTGTACTTTGCTGGAAGGGAAAGGAACAAGTAATAACAAGTATGTCTTATGGCATAAAAAGAGCATAACATCATAAGATGTCACAGCGTGAACATTTTCTGGAATTACATTTATCTAACAGCCACTCACAAGAATTAAATACTGACAAAACGGGGAGGCACATAATGCATTGACAGAGAGATTGAAAACATTATTGCAATAGATCTGAAGGGATGGTACAAACAGACATTGGAGGAAAGTGTTTCGATCTTACGAACACAAGTGTCTTCGAAGTCATGTTTTCTGTTGTTACAGCTATGATTGTGCCAAAGTCCCAATAGCAAATATTAGAGTGAACTACAACAGAACTTATTATTCACATTATTTGTATGACTTTAGATACTACAGTTTGCATGGATATCACACAAGCCTCTGATGAAGAACCTTACTTTATATTTACAATAAGCACTTTAGCCTCCTGAATCAGCAGGTTAACATATCCAACTACAAAATCAGAAATGACAAATCAACCCAAAGCTCAGCTGACACAACCTGCTCTTTCCCTTCTAAAGACAACAACATATTATGTAAAAATGATTGTCTTAAAGGGGTTTTCCATATTTTTACTCTCATAACCTTAGACAGGTTATAAAGGTGAATAAGGTGGTATCCCCCCTTTGCGAACACCACCGCTGCCAAGAAATATATATATATATATATATATATATATATATATATATATACACACATAGATCCACCCTTCTTCTTTTTTTTTTTTTTTTAACAATGTTTTATTGGAAAAATACAGAGATCACACATATTAAAACATCTGTTAAGAATAAATATTCATACAGTATTGGACATTTCGTATTATTATTAAAGTTATGAATTGTTAATAAAGACAATATCCAAAATGAAATGTGTCACTCTGCTTCTTCCATTTCGTTTTTCTCTTAAATTCCTGACTAACTGAATGATTATAATTATAACTTTAAACATATCAACTTTGTCATGCAGTATCTCACCTCCCCCAAACCTTAGACTTCTAATATCTAACTTTCCTAGATTACCACTTAGTTTCTCCGTAAGATAATATGAAAGAATATTTAAAGGGTTCAATTATTCTATAATTTCCTGTGTGTCACACGTTGCCAGCAATAAATTCTTCCATTTTCTAATAAAGTTTCCCGTCAATTGTTCTTTTTGCCTTTCTGTGTCTAGCTTTTCTAAAAGCATTAAAGGAGTTGTCTCATTAATAGCTTTCAGCGTCTGTCTGTGAATAGGAGTTGAATTGAGGGGCGTGCTAGCTTCTCTGCCTCTTCCCCCCTCCCTCTTCCACCCCCTCCCCTCAGAACACAGTCAGCTATCCGCCCGCCCCCGTAACTTCTATACAGCAGGGGGATTGCTGCTAGATTTTAACCCCATGTGTTTGCCTGCCTAGAGAGGTCTATGATTGCTAATAGCAGAACAGAGGGGCTGCAAGTGTTCCTATTACCCTCTGCTTAGCTTCATATCTCCACATCTCCATCAACAACAAACAAACCCTCTCAGAACAGGGGCAGGGAAGCGCAAAGTGTTACTCAGGATGTGTCACTAGTACAGCACAGCATGAACTGTTCAAAATCTGTATAGTATTATTATAGTTACAGCTCCACAGAAATCATGATTATAGTAACAAACAGGGTCAACTGCTGTCACATCTATTGATCAGCCTAATCTCTGCTCAATCTGTGTAGAGAGCAGGAGGAAGCAGGCACACACAGGGTTACAACCAGGCAGCAGGGACATAGAAAGCCAGAGTCCTCCCTCCTCCTCCCTCCACTACAGAAGCATTCTTTTCGGGAGGGGCTCTCTGCTCAGACCTGTCTTCAAAGGTGATAGTCATTCAGACCTGACAGCCAGTAAGATAAGGATCAACAGGTCGGCTGCTATAGAAATTTGAGAAGCTGAGGCACTCCTATGAACAGGGCTAGCTCAAAATCAGTAGGACATTTGTAATGAACATTTATTGCAAAGCTGCTTGTTTTTTAAAGATCTTTTAATTAAAACCCAATCATTGTAGCGAGACAACCCCTTTAATTGTTTCAAAGAGGCCTTCACTTCAGCTATGTCTGGGGGTTTATCTTCCAGCCAATGTCTGAGTATGATACGCTTGGCTGCTAACAGCGCTAGATGTATCCCTTTAACTTTGTATACTCTGTTTTCCTCCCCATCTCTTTCATTAGGCCTCAATAAGTATTGGAAAATACAGCTTTGTGGATCTAAAGATATTCTGACCTTCCATATTTTCTCTATGAATTTCCCCACCTCTTCCCAAAAACTCTGTATTGCTGTGCAGTCCCAGAGACAGTGTATCAAACCTGCCCTGGGCTGATCGCATTTTGGACAGGCCTAAGGTACTCCAGCCCATCTTTGTTTTTCTCAAATGGAATGTTAAATGCATAAATAGCTCTATGCGCTATCTTAAATTGAGTCTCCCTCCAGATCCACCCTTTTCTTGGCAGCAGTGGTGTCCTCAAAGGGGGGATACCACCTTATTCACCTTTATAACCTGTCTATATATATATATATATATATATATATATATATATATATATATATACAGTGTACATACCTCACATTTGATAAAATACAAAATGTTAAGTAGCCAGTGTCCAACTCTTATAACAGTGTAAATTTGGTGTGCCCTAAAAATAACACACAACCATCAATGTCTAAACCACTGGCAACAAAAGTGAGTACATCCCTAAGTGAAAATCGACAAATCGTGCTAAATTTGCCTTTTCCCTCCATTAGTGTTACAAGGTCTCGGGTGTGAATGGGGAGCAGATGTGATAAATTTGGTGTATCGCTCTCACACTCTCTCATACTGGTCACTGGAAGTTCAACATGGCACTCTGAGGAGCTGAAAAAAAGAATTGTTTCTCTACATAATGATTGCATAGGCTACAAGAAGACACCCTGAAACTGAGCTGCAGCATGGTGGCCAAGACCATACAGTAATTTAAAAAGACAGGTTCCACTCAGAACAGGCCTTGCCATGGTTGAAAGAAATTGTTGAAAGAGTGTGCATGCTCAGCATTATATCCAGAGACTGTCTTTTCAAAATAAATGGATAAGTGCTGCCAGCATTGCTTCATAGGTTAAAAAGGTGTGTGTGTGGGAGAGGGGACAGCCTGTCAGTGCTTAGACCATACACTGTACACTGCATCAAATTGGTCTGCATAGCTGTTGTCCCAGTTCATTGAGGGAACCATGAATGCCAACATGTACTGTGACAATCTGAGGCAGAGCATGATCTCCTCCCTTTGGAAACTGGGACACAGAACAGTATTCCAACATAATAAGTTTTAGACATAAAGGATGACATGTATGATTTTTGGTGCTTAGACGCCAATTTTTAATGCGCATAATAATAGTGTAGAATTCACCTGAATCTATGAACCCGGTCTACTGCGGGTCATAAATCAGGAGCATTCTAGTGCAGCAACGAAAATTCTGGCTCAGAATTGTTCCAGCAGTAATGCGCCTGAATTTGCTGTACTGAAGCTATAAATTTGTATATTTGTAGAGTTCTAGTGCGACACGCCTCCAGCACGCCCCCAATCTCAGGTCCATTACAAAGTGCCGAGGGTGCTCTGTAAAATGCCAAATATCAGAGAACGGACATTTAAAAAATATAGCGAACGGGGCTGTGCTAGATCTCGGGCTGAAAAGATGCCAGACTTCTGGCACTACCCTGTTCATACATGTCCCCCAAAATGTATTGTAGTAATTAATTGTTAATACACTACTTATACTTCGGGTCATCACATTTATAAAACTTCACAGAATTTAGAACCATGCATCTATACAGTAGGTACATAGTTGTTTATTTGCTAAATACGCTGTTTTGTTATTCTACCACAGCATCTTTTCTTAGATCTCTGTCTTGTATGATTCCCTGTTATTTGCCTCCTAGAAATTCATAACCAGGCTGTCAGTGTAACGACCTTGCGGGTCAGGTGACATGGTGGACACCGGTTATTTGTGGATCCTCTAGGCCACCGCGAGCAAAGATGGTATAGCAGACCACACCACGGAGCGGAGTCTAAGGGGCCCCTGATCTTCACCGAAGCCCGCAGCAAGGTTGGACGGACTTAGCTGTGGGCAACCCTAGCTCGCTACCCCTGACATGGCTACTTGCATTGACAGCCGAAGCCGAGGACACTGGGTACAGGCAGAGGTGACGGGTCACAGCAGATATAGCTGTAGACAGGTAGCGGAGTCTCAGGTCATGGACAGGTATGACGCCAGTAGACAGAAATGGTAACGCAGATAACAGACTAGTGCAGCGGCAGGTAACAGCAGTAGTTATAGGCAGATGACCTGGGGGTTAGCTGCAGGGTGTCACGGTTCACACCACGGTCCGTGCTTTGGACGTGCCCATGACCCACTTGTGTCCCCTCTGCCTGTACTTGTGCTGGCCATCATTGCAAGGTCGAACTCATGTCCTTGCTCCTGCTGCTGGTGCATCCATCCTCTCTGGCTTCCTCTGCATGCACCCCCTTAGGGCACAGCAGCTCTCAGTGATTTAAAGGGGTAGTATGCAATGATCTGTTACCTCCTCTGATTTAAGGATCTTCCTGCTTCTGCTCTTGGTCAGTTCTTGATGTCTCCTCAGTCACCCTGACCTCGGTCTACTGTGCTGCTATTATCTGAGTTAACCCTTGAGTTACGTGCGTATACTACTGCTATCTGCCGTTGTACCAGTCTGTTACCTGCCTGGGACCCTGTTACCTGCCTACAGCTACACCTGCCTGTGACCTGTCACTTCTGTCTGTTGATATTGTGTTGTGTTTGCATTGCTTTTGGCTGCCACAGACACCAAGAGAGGAAACATAGCGTAGGTTCCCATCTGAACTGAGGTCACCTTGCCGTTGGTAGATGGGCTTTTACAGCTGTGATCAAAAATGTACACTAAGAACCTCAAAAATTTTCATATACTCCAAAGTAGCAGAAATGATTTTCCAAAAAATTCCTGTCTCCCCTTTGACTCTTTTTTAGTGGTTGTAGAGTGCTGCTGACATTGTGTTGTGTTTGCATTGCTTTTGGCTGCCATACCAATATGCAGCTATATACTTATTTTTCAAAATGGATGTGCTGATCATATTTTGTTTTGACTTTACCATACTGACAGGATGATTCCAGTAATAACATTAGACTATGGGATGGCTTAAATGAAAAATCATTTCTAGCAAGCATTGATACTACCATTGATAGGTACAAGCATTGATAAGTAACATATGTTACTTTAAACCTTTCATTCATGGCTTATTCTTTCCACCAATCAAGAAAGCACTGCGATCCCTTAGGAATAACTGTAGGTCTATTTAATATAATCAACAGATAGACATCAGAATCACTACCTGCGACAGCTGAAAGCTTCTCTCCTGACTGACAAATGTACCATGTTCTGTGTGAGGGAGCATCAGGCCTTCTTCTCCCCAGGGTCACCTTATACCTTTACAGGTCAACAGCTATAAAAGTGCCTTTATTACAAAGCTCTGATATAAACTGAGAACCTCTGATATTTGTCACAGCGATGTGCACTGTCATCATGAAGAACAAGTTTCGTTATTATATAGACCACCACATATTCCAATTACTGGTGGCTTTGGTCATATGTCTACAGAACCAACTTTTTGTGAATGGTCAAGAGTGCAGGTTGATAGGAAAATTTGACCTCCATGGATTTGTAGAATCTAAGAATCATGAACTAATAATTGGAGGAATGTTTCCTTTCCACTTCAGGACCATCTTGAATAATGACACAGACATGGAAGAACCTAGATCCCCGAAATGTGAAGGGTAAGTCTGATTTTTTTTTCCAATTTTTAGAGTTGTGATTGAATAAATCATAGTTTTGACTAAAGTATATATAATGTCTTATATCCTTATATAAATTAGATATATTTTAAATTAGTTACTGGCTGTGGTCGAGAGTATGAGTATTAATAGTAAATGATATGAATAGAAATATTAGAAGGTATTATTGTTTTGTAAGATTTTGAGTTCTCATTGAGACAAATTAGAAGAAACTGAATCATAATTTAACATTTTTGTAGAAAAGGCTCTATTTTAGTTGTTTTTTGTGTATATTTTGTAATCTATTTCTTTCCTGAGCATTAGAAGTTTCTATGATGAAGAAATTAGAATTTTGGTTTGATTTTTATTATACTGTCCATGTGTGATAGAAATGCATTAAGGACATAATAATCCCTTATCAATATAAGAATGTTCACCAAAGCATCTCTGAATTGCAAAAACATTAACCTGATAGATTTGATAATGGTTTTGAACTTGAATCTCACATGCAACCTTTGTGTTGACTGCCAGATTGTGTGAGGTTAGGTTGGGATTTCTTCTGGTAAATAGCAAACTCTTCTGGGAGTAGTGGAGTTAATATCTGGCTTTGACATAGACATCTGCTGTGTAACAGGCATACATTTTTTAGGTATTCCTTTTAACTCTTTCTAAACCTATAATGATAGTAATTATGAGTCTCTCCAGTGACTCACCCCATGCGGTATAAGTCCAATATTTTTTCACACTAATGTTTTTTTTTTTCATGACAAATTAAAAAAATTAAAATTCTATCTATCTATCTATATCTATCTATCTATCTATCTATCTATCTATCTATCTATCTATCTATTTACTATCTACTATCTATCTATATCTATCTACTATCTACTATCTATCTATATCTATCTATCTATTATCTATCTATCTATCTATCTATCTATCTATCTATCTATCTATCTATCTATCTATCTATCTATATCTATCTATCTATTCTATCTATCTATCTATCTATCTATCTATCTATCTATCTATCTATTATCTATCATACAATCTATCTATTATCTATCATCTTATTTGAACACAGATGACGATTAATTATTTAAATGGGTGTTTATTATTATATTATTATTTATGTTAAAGCACCAGTAATCACAGGGCGCTGTACATTCGAGGGGGGTTACATACAATACATAAGTCAAACAAGTACAGTGATAAGGGATAATGACAATTGGCACGACAGAGGGAGAGAGGACCCTACCCGCGAGGGCTTACAATCTACAAGGAGGGGGAAAGAGACAGGAGGTGAGGGGCAGACATGTCTGTGGAGGAAGTAGTGACAAGTTTAGTGAAGGTTATAGGCAAGCCTGAAGAAATGGGTTTTCAGGTTGCTTTTGAAGCTGGTGAAAGTGGAGGAGAGTCTGATGTGTTGGGGCAGTGAGTTCCAGAGTGTGGGTGAAGCACGGGAGAAGTCTTGGAGACGGTTGTGTGAGGAGTTGATAAGGGGAGAGCAGAGGAGAAGGCCCTGTGAGGAGCGGAGAGTGCGTGAGGGGAGATATTTGGAAATTAGGGCAGAGATGTATGGAGGGGAGAGGTCATGGAGAGCCTTGTAGGTCAGGGTTAGTAGCTTGAAATGAATTCGCTGGGCAATGGGAAGCCAGTGAAGGGATTGGCAGAGGGGTGAGGCAGAGGAGAAGCGAGGAGAGAGGTGGATAAGACAGGCAGCAGGTTAAGGATGATTGGAGGGGAGCGAGGGTACTAGCTGGGAGGCCACTGAGAAGGATGTTGCAGTAGTCTAGGCGGGAGATGACAAGGGCATGGACCAGCATTTTTGTAGTGTCGTAGTTGAGGAATGAGCGGATGCGAGATATGTTTTTTAGGTGGAGGCGGCAGCAGAGGTGAGGGTTTGTCTGTGTGGTTTGAAAGATAGAGCAGAGTCTAGGATTACCCCAAGGCAGCGGACTTGCGGGACCGGTGAGAGTGTAGAGCTGTTGACTGTAATAGAGAGATCAGGGGCAGGGGTAGAGTTGGATGGTGGAAAGATGATGAGTTCTGTTTTCTCCACATTTAGTTTTAGGAGACATGATGAGAAGAAGGAGGAAATGGACGACAGACAGTCAGGGATCCGGGAGAGTAGAGAAGTGACATCTGGGCCAGAGATGTAGAGTTGGGTATCATCAGCATACAGGTGGTAATGAAAGCCATGTGAGGCTTTACCTATGCATCCTGATGTCTAATCTGTCAGGATCAGATTTTACTGCATGTTTGTATGTTATAAAAAATGATCTGTTTGGCTTTATCACCATTGATCATGATGGATCATTGCTGATCTGCTATTTTTCCAATTGGCTTTAGTGTCTTCAAGATAGGGCAGGTTTTTGTGCAGATCATGAACTGGATTAGAATGAAAGCCCAAGAATTCTTTGGATTCACTCCAGGATTTGGTTAAAAATGCATTAAAAATGGCCCCCTTTGAATAAGGCCTAAATGTTCATGCACACAGTACATCCATATGGGCGGAGCCTGTATGGGGCGATACTAAGACTGCCATTGGATGTAGAATGTCAGCATTTTTATAATGAATGCAGTTAAAACCATTAATACAGAGGTACAGTAGAGCATTATAATGGAAACAAATAAAAATAAAAAGTTGCTCACCAGCACCCTAGTAATTAACACTGTGAGAGTCCCAAATAAATTCCTTTAAATAGGTGCATGGAGGGTCCACTTAATATTCTTTTAACATAATTAAAAACATTGCTGATGCATTTGAAGCCCATTTGGCCCTCTGGGATCGAAATGCTTCAGCTGATGGAAGCTGTATGTTTTAAGGATGTTGCGTATTTGAGGATTCACTATTGGTGTTAAGGATTTGCAACTATTGTCGTACAGCAGAGGCCTCATGCACCTCTTTACCACAGCCACATACAACACAGTGGCAATACAGCTGTGTGCATGAACTCCAAGTGGGAATTCACATGTGCCAGATTTTCTGTGAATGGAATACATTATCAGATATGTGCCTGGGATGTAGAAATCTCGTCTATGTGCTGCATAACTTCTTCCTCTATGTAAAGGGGTGAAATCCTTGGTAAATCTGCATTAAATCTGTAACACAAGGGGAGTTTGCTGTTGATTTGCTGCAGATATGCATAGTGGATTTGCAGTGGAGGAATATGCTGTGTGTGGATTTCACCATAAATACATAATGGAGCCACACTATTACTGCACCACAAAAACTATGGCACCTCTTTATCAAGTAACTTGCGGTCATTTTTGGCGTAATCTGCACCAAATCATCGCATGCACCAGACCTGATCATTATTTTTTTGTTTTTTCCACCTCACTTGCCAAAAGTGAAGTGAAATATAGGAGTGGTACTAAAGCAGTGGGCCTGTTCTAGATAAGAGTCATAAAATAGTGCCGGTTTTAAGAAAATCTAAATTTTACAAAAAGGTGTGCAGTTTACTCCAACAAGTTTTTTCATAGCTTATCGTCTGAAGTACCAGTCGTGATAGAAGTGGGCCTTTTTTCTCTCTGGCACTCTGTCTATGACTTTTTATTTATGCTGTTGTTTTACCCAATAAAGTTAATGGGGAATCCATGACAAAGCTGTCATCAAAAAAGGAACAAAATTGAGGCAGTGGTAAACAGCATTCCTTGAGGTTTTCGAGTGCATGTGTGGATAGGATGTCACAAAAATAATAAAATAATATTTATTTACAGGGCATCTGCAGTTGTGAATGCTTGCGGTGTGCACAAACAGCCAAATGCATTCTTTTAAATGAATGAATTAATGATATTATTATTTCCATTTTGTACATCAGTTCCACACACCATATAGATCAGTTCTAGAGTAGAAGAAAGTTCCAAACCATAAGTTTAAGGCAACTCTTATTAACATGTCTTTTCTTGTACATTTTCAATGCCCAGATTATGACTAACCCACTGCATGTGGGACCTCTCAGCTGAACTTAGATCACTATGGAGTTTTATAGTGAATTAATGGAGTTTTTCAGGATCACAATATTGGCCTATTCTTAGTACGCATGCCAGTCAGCTGCCTGAAGGGGGTTGTTCATTTTTAGACTGCCTAAGTCACCTGCATGGCATACATTTAGGGCGACATGTATGAACGGGGCTGTGCCAGAAGTCTGGTGTCTTTTCAGCCCGAAAACTGGCATAGCCCCGATTTCTCTTTTTTTAATCAGGTGCACTCCAGTATTAGGCGCATTACAAAGCACCCGTGGCACTTTGTAATCTGCCTGAGATCGGGCGGTGTGCTGGAAGTGTGTCGCACTACAACTGTACGAAACTACACATTTATGACTGCTTATCTGAAAATCCAGGCGCATTACTTCTGGAACAGGTAGATCACTATAAAAGTGGTTTACCTGAGCCAGAAATGTAGTTATGTAGCTAGAAAGCACTAAATCTTGACCTGCAGTAGAACAGGTTCATAGATTCAAGCGCATTCTGCGCTACTAATACACTTTGCATCATGTACCTAAGGTCTCAGGATTGTGGCCCCTTTCTGCCACTAGGTGGAGCACAGCAGGATTCCAGCTGTAAACGTACCACCAAGGACCTGGCCGTTCCCATGTTCCAGATCTTACCAGGTCTACTAAAAGCCTGTCAATTCAAGTGTCCAGGGCGTGCGGTTTGCTGCCAGAAGTTGGAGCAGCAGAAGAGCTGAGGAGAGGGCTCTTACTCCCGGGCTTGAGAGAGCCTGTAAAAGTTGGAGACTGTCAAAGTGAGTGTTTGTGGGGACTGAACGTTAGGTCCAGAGCATAGATAGAGAGTGACTCTATAAGTTTATTGTATTTATGTGGATTGCTGTAATCTTGTGTTGGAGAATAAAGCTATCTGAGGCCAGATTTTGAAGAGAAGCTCTGTGTCTGAGTGCCATTACGCTTACCAAAGCGGTGATCCAGGAGTTAAGAAACCCCCGGGATGGTCCACGATGGCGTCGAAGCGCGAGTGCGGCGCTACAGTTTGTATTCTCAAAAATCTATGTTACTACATTATTGTACAATTATTATGAAGCAACATAATATTGCTACATGCACTACTTCTTTATAATATTATACTATATAAAATCTGCACAGCCTGACATTAGGGACTGGAAAATTTCAGGAGCCATGTGCAGATATACAAAATGCTGTCACTGCTACAGTAAGGCCACATGTGTGCAATCACGTGTTTATTAGACCAGCATAAATTGGAGATTAAAGTTGTTATTACATTTGCATGAAAATAAAGTCAATTTAACCAGAATGTTGGATATTGACGTGACATTTGTGGCTGTAAGAAAAGCAGTAAGTGTTATTGACAGGTAGTGTAGCAGCAGCGACAGCTGTGATATTCAGGTGAGATTTGATCCTAATAACTGCGGCTCTATAATTAGGACGTGTAACCCTCAGTTATAAAGGTGGGATTAAGCACTTCCACTATGCTTGTTTATAAAAAGCCTTCCACATCCGCCCGGCCTGAACACAGCAGAGCTGTAATTTAGGTGCACAGATTCTGGTTCTTGTGATATCAGTTACCAATTCACTATTTCATCACGTAATATTAATAAAGTCATAATGACATGTATAACGTTCAATCTTCTGCCACTGTAAAACGTTGTACATAAAAGTCATTGGAATTCATAAAAATGGGCACCATGTAATCTCACATTAGCCTTGCAGCAGCTAACCAATGCTTCCCGCAGGGAAACAAGCATTTTGCTGGCGGTCTGTGGAGTCAGACCTGTGATGTATCCCATATTATCCCCTTGATGCATTATTATGTAGATCATTGAATGCCTTAATTTAAAGCAACATGCTATACATATACATTGCAGGGATCACAAGAGCACAGAAACTGCACCCATGCACTAGCCGGGGGAACCTGGGGTCGATTAACAGTTCTCCTGCTGCAACGGCTAGGATCAGAAAACATTCTGATTCTGGCTGTTCAACCCCAAAATTCTACAGTCATCTATGATAGCATCTAGGGTGTCTGTGAAAAGGAGGGGACTTCTTCTGTCAGCCCATCAGCAACTGACAACCTGATAAATTACACGGGCCCCCAGGCCTGCCATCAGAATTTGTCTGTAGATTGCTTTTCAGTGTAGCACTGACAGGCAATAATACTTTGGAGTATTATATTGATGCCCATCGGCACGGCCTAGGAAATTGCTGTGGCCCCCTCATTTTCAGGCTTGATAGGTGTGCTATATGCCGGCCCCTGAGGTTTATAAAGTGATAACATATCCTAGTGACTCACCATCACTTTCGAGAGAAGGGAATACCCCTTTAGCAGTTAATGGGGTGTGTATAATGAGAACCCTTACAAGTAAGCAGTATTCATTGCAACGCTTTCTGTGGATAGGCTGTACATACACTACAGCATACATACAGTATAAAAATATGCACTAATATCTACATGTGAATCCACAAGTAAAAGTAAAATCACACTCAACATTGACATTGCAGTACCAAGAAGGACAAGCAGTAAGGTTATGAAAATCGAGAAAGCCGCAATTGTTGCTAAGATATGCAGATAATCAAATTTTCAGGTACCTAGCTCCAATCTGAGACATATGGAAGGGAACATAAGCCAGATTGAATGGAAAGATTTTTAGACACATGAAACCTTAAAAATCTGATCAGGTGGTGGAGGATGTCTCCTGTTCATCGACAAGCCAGTTATCATTAACTTTTATCTAATAAAAATATCAGTGGCACAATACAAAACTAAGTAAAACATCAAGGTATATAGGAATTTTGGAAAATGCATTATGCTTTAAAGGGAAAAAAATGAAAACCTGGGATTTTGTTTACAGTTTTTGATCAAAAATTGTTTAAGCTCACTCCCCAAAAGCGTCAAGGGGATCCCAGCAAAAGGTGAGTCCCTAACACTAACATGTTACCTCACTAGGAGTCCATTCAGACTACAACCTCTCAGGGAATATTGTGTACAGTTTTGGGCACCAGTGCACAGGAAAGACATTGTAGAGCTTGAACAGGTACAAAGGCGGGCAACTAAAATAATTAAAGGGCTGGGTGGACTGCAATATCCCGAAAGATTAGCAAAGGGGGTTTGGGTTATTTAGTTTAGAGAAAAGAGGCTTCGGGGGGGACATAATAAATGTGTTTAAATATATTAAGGGCCAATATAGAGATCTCTCTCAAAATTTATTTATACCCAGGACTGTATCTAGAACAAGGGGCATCCTCTACGTCTTGAGGAAAGAAAATTTCTATATAAAATAGGAAAGGGATTTCTTTACTGTTAGAGCGGTGAGACTGTGGAACTTCTGCCAGAGGAAATTGTCATGGTGAAAAACACTAACAGAGTTCAAGAAGGGCTTGGATGCATTTCTGGAGCGTGATAACATAACAAGTTATAGTGACTAGGATTCCGAAGAAAGGGCTGGATACTTTTCTGATGTAATATAAAAAAAGTTATAGTGACTAGGATTTCTCGAGGGGGGTCGTTGTATCCGGGTTTTATTCCGATTCCCAAAATTGGAGTTCAGGAAGGAAAATTATTTTTTCCTAACATGAGGTCAATTGGCTCCTATCTCATGGGGTTTTTTGCCTTCCCTTGGGAAATCACACTTTAACACTTTAGCAACACTTTAATAAATGGGCTGAACTGGATGGACGTATGTCTTTTTTCGGCCTGACAAACTATGTAAAGGGAGTGGTAGGAACTTGCTACTGAATTATCCTGCACTGGTTTAAAAGAGGTAAGGGGAGTGCAGCAAGCCAATGAGGTTGCCATCCCTCAAATTGGACTAACACAAATTAATTAGGCTGTGCACATCCATATATTTTGAAAAAGTAAGCATAGGTGCACAAATGGTAAGGCCAATGCATAATCTAATAAAAATATCAGTGGCACATACAAAAACTAAGTAAAGCATTTAAGGTATATAGGAATTTTGGAAAATGCATTACTGCTAAGGAAAATATGAAAAAACCCGGGGGTTTTAGTTTGCAGTTTTTGATTTAAAAATTGTTTAAGTACCTCCCATAAGTTCCTACCACTCCTGAGAGGTTGTAGTCTGAATGGACTCCTAGTGAGAGGTAACAAGTTAGTGGTTAGGGATCACCTGTTCTGGGAAACCCTTGACGCTTTTGGGAGGTTTAGCTTAAACAATTTTTGATCGAAAACTTTTAAAATAAGAATCCCAGGTTTTTCATATTTTCCTTAGCAGTAATGCATTTTCCAAAATTCCTATATACCTTGATGTTTTACTTAGTTTTGTAGTGTGCCACTGATATTTTTATTAGATGTATGCTATTGCCTTACCAGTGTGCACCTATGCTTACGTTTTTCAAAATATATGGATGTGCACAGCCTAATTAATTTGTGTAATCATTAACTTTTATGACTGAGAGGGTCAGAATCCTTGATCTGCGAGACCTTGTTTTAGCACTCCGCAAGATCACTTTATGCCTAGGCTGAGATGTGTGCAGAGATGAACCTCTTTACAGATAGATCGTGTGATTGAGAAATAGTGCGTAGTGATCCATCCTGGGCAGCGAGTGAAATTAGACATCACATCCCAAGCCTACGGTGACAAATAGTTTTGACACAAACCATGAGAAGGCATTTACATGATATTTGGCTGCAAGCCAGATGTCCAGGTACAGATGATACATTGACCTCCCGCCACCTCTTTCAAAAACTATCCTGTTACAAAGCAAGATGGCAATGGAGGCTAGAATGGAGGTCTATCCTCATCAGTGATGATTCCTGCTTTTGCATCAGATGCAATCATAGCCAGAGATTAGTCTGGAGATCACGTAGACAACCCCAGGAAGAGGCTTTCACAAGGGAACATCTACTGCTACGATTATACTGTGGTTTGACATAATGTACAATAGCCAGACCCTGCTAGTTTTCATTTCAAGTACACTTACAGCTTGGTGTTAATTTGTTTGGGGCACCACTAGTAAGACCATTTGTCCAAACTGTCTCAGGAGCTGTTTTACAACAGGACAACACCAGGCCACAGGTGGCTTGTACTACTATTGGCAGCTTATGTGTCCAAAACATGCTGCCATGACCTGCAGTGACTCTGGATTTGTCTCCATTCAAGCATTGGTCAGCAACTGAAACCAGCAGGCAATCTTGCAGCCGAGTGCATTAAGTGTGGCAAAATATTCCTCAGACAACCATTAATTACCTCACTGACAGCATGCCTTGGCTTGTAAGTGCATTTATGGTATGTTCACATGTCATTTTCCTATACATTTTTCGATCCGAAAAACGTATCGGAAAACGCTGCGTAAAACGCGTCCAAACATGTACCCAAAATGTGTATGTTTGAATATGTTTTCTATGCAGCAGAAACACACGCTATAGTTTTAAATAGGATGTCTGCTGCGTAAAACGGATCAAGAGTTAACACGTCAATTCTTTGATCGGATCCGTTTTACGCATCCGAAAGATCCATTTAGAACACATATTGTCTGAACAGTACTCCGTGTGTTTTGGAACGTGTAATTCCAAAGAACGCTGGGGCCGGCACCTGGCCGGCCCCATTGACATGCATTGTCAGTGGCAGGTAAGCATCGCGAACAATTGACATGTCACTTCTCTCCCCGGGCGTACAATACAATCGTATTGTACGTGCGGGGAGAAGACGCTTAATCCATAGCTCTCTATGAGAGCTATGAACTACCGCAATTGCGGCGCGCATTTCGCCGCATGTGAAGCGCAATATGCAGTGAAATGTGCACCTAAATATGCAGCAAAATAAGCTGTGTAAACATATCCTTATTCTGCAGCTCAATTCCAGTAATTCCACATTTAAAGATTTTTCCTTATGTTTTACTACTTTTAAAAAAATAAAACTTTCTTTTTTAAATATTTGCTTTGCATCTCTATATTCAGAAACCAGTAACTTTTTATATTAACTTTAACAGATCAACGTGAGAGCTTGTTTTTATACAATGGGCTGTAGTATTTAATGTATATTTTTCAGATCTGTAAATCTTTTATTTAATTTTTTTTTACTTAATTTTTCTTTTTTATCAATCCTAGGGAATCCTAGGGTATTTGACTACTTGATGTCACAATGACTTGTATACTATACTGCAATTATAACACTGTGGAACACTAATTTTGGTGCCTTAAAAGTTGGAACCGTTTTTGAGTATGTTTATGCACTGATTCTGAAAATGATACGTGTTTTTGCCTATCAATTCTAGTTTTAGAAATACAGCATTGCCACCTTACCATGTATATGCTGCGGATTGTAGTGGTCACTCAATATTGTACTAAAGAAATGTTGGAAATTAATGTGAAATGGAAAAAACATACATTTTAGAGCATTTAAATAGCACATGGAAACAAAAATATAAATGTGCCTGAGCAAATTCAATTCTATTCATCTGCCCTACATATTTATAACCAAATTAATCACAAGAACAATGTACGATCATGTAATCAACATCTCATACATTAGAGCTGCTAGAACAACATGGGAGGGGATTTTCGGACTCAAATACCCGGAATAAGGTCAAAATTTCTAAGCACAAAAAAATACATTTTTCCCCAGTGCAATATATTACAATATAGTGGATATTTACATATTTTTAGTACACCCTGTTTTTGTAACAAGAGGAGTAATATGGCAGAACTGGGGAATTTCAATAGGCTCCTTGCTGCCCTAGCAAATGTTTACACACCCCCTGCATAGTTAATCATCTGGGATTAAAAAGTTTATCCGCAAGGATATGAGTTATAACCCATCCTGCCCTGATGTCAGGTGTTAGCTCTAAGTAACAACTGCTACATGCTGAGTGTGGAGTGGTCTGAACTCTCCATAATCTCTACCCAACACCATGACATAATTGTACAGTATGGGCGATATGTCCGAAAATTGGTGGCGCCGCGGCACGTTTTAGGCACATTAAATCAGTGTAAAGTGTGCCAGAAAGTACAACCCTTTCAAAAATCTGGCGTCGGGTATAGATTTCATAGTAAACACAATGCGCCTAAAAAGGCGCATTGCGCAAATCGCGGCACATAGCATGTCATTGGCAATGTGTAATGGAGGCGCATAACGTATCATTACTAGTTATGCTACGGTACGGAGATGCATAACGTATCATTACTAGTATATGTAATGCACCTCAATAGGCGCATTGTGTTACGGAGGCACACAGCGTATCATTGCTACTATATGTAATGCGCCTTTTTAGGGGCATTACAATGTGTCGTGACCAGCGTATAATGCGCCTAGTTTTGGGGTACGACAGATCAATTACATGGAGAATATGTCATAAAAAATGTTTTTGCCGCAAAATAGACCAAATAAAAGGATGAGTTGTGCAGGATGAGTTGTGTTTTTCAATGGTACTATTGATGCTTTTTAATAATACTGATTGACTTTAATTTAATTTACTGTTTCTGGGGCTGGACTGTTAAAAACCCAGCAATTCTACATCATGTTTTTTTTTGCTTTTAGACATATTACACATAGATGCAGTTTTTATGGTTTACTACTTTTCCACAATAACATTGTATAGAAAAAAAATAGTTTTCCATTATTGGTGAAGTTTTATTACTTTTTTTTGTGAAAATGAAAAAAAAATGCAATTATCATATTGTTTTTTCCTTTGTTCACCATGTGATTTCACTATGTGACTTGTGATGCCAAAAAAAAAAATCAAGTGACCATTGGGCTAGAAAAGTGTCAGGGCTTCTCAGCTGCAAATCACCCCTAATCCTTCTCCTCTGCTCTTGATTGACATCTCCAGGGGATCAGAACAATATTCTGGAAGGCTCATGGGTAAAGAACAGGGACTCTGTAGCACCCTATAGCATTCTTCAAGTGACAGCTAACAAACTGAGCCTTACAATGTGAAAGAGGTGCACTGGACCACCCCACCCCCATGGGTAGGGGAGGAGCTGCATAGCCCGGTGTGATGGCGCGCAGTGAGTTGCGCGAGAGGAGGGGAGGTTATTTGTAGACCTTCCCCAGCACTCGGGAGAGCAATCGTCACAGCATGCGAGGAGAAGCCCTGCCCGCACACATGTGTTTGCTGATAGGTTGTTGAGTTTGTGGGATCTGATGGGTGAGGAGTTTGTGGTTGGGTGAGTGGTTCAGTGGTTGTTGTCCTTGTGTCTCCTGTTGTATTGGTGTCATGGTGGCCTGTGGGCGGCTGGAGTCCTTGGAGTCGGTGATAGGAAATTGGTGAGGGAGCCTTTCGGAGTAGGATTCGCTCTGGGTTTTTTGGCTATCTAAACGGGATCTGGCAAAGGTGGGCTTTTTCAGGCTGGTATCCCTGAAGAGTAGAAAGAATTGAGCCATCAATGGTGGCTTTTGGTGCCTCTGAGCCAATGGAGTACGGCTGGGGGTGTTTTTTCCCCTCTAGGGTTCTGGTAGCCAGATATCCTAGCTACAAAGGCCTCAGCTCCATCTGTTTGTATGTTCAACAGTATTAGTTTCTGTGGTTGGAGAGTGTTGTACTTCAGTACTTGTTTACAATTTCTAGATATTGGTATGGTTATGGTTATTTATATATGTATGCATATACAGACTTTATAGGCATATATATATATATATATATATATATATATATATATATATATATATATATATATATATATATATTTTATATTAATATTGAAAGTTATTTATGTTGTGTTTTGTCAATAAAGTGGATGTTGTGGCCAATGTAATCCAGCTGGTGGTCTGTGTTTTATTGGAGGATGGAAGGGAGGGCTACGAGCAGAAGGGGTTTATTGGGGAAGGAGGGAGTGGGGTGGTAGGGGATTGAGAAGTAGGGGTGCAAGCACTCAGCATTGCATAGGGTCAGGGGTCATTAATATTGCCATGCCAATTTGTTGGCATCTGCAGACAGCTGTTTTGGGCTGTAGCTCCTTATCAGTGCTGAGTAGAACACTTGCTGGCTAAGTAAGAGACTCCACTGACATTTAAAGGGAACCTGTCACATTTATGAACCCCTTGCTGAGGACAGAACAAGCTAGTGACAGACATGCAGTCTCCAGCGCTGTGTCCCTTATTCAGTAAGATGCTGGAGTTTTAGAGCATTTAATGCTCAAATCTGGCAGTTTGCAGCCAGAAAAGAGTCATAAAAAGAGTCTGTTTTTCATGCCCCACCCACCTGAGGCTAGCCCTGCCCATCTGACAACTGATTAAACCATTATTTTAAATGGTAAAAATTGACTAACTGCCAGTTGGGCGGGTACCCTTTGGTGGGGGGGATAACACCTGCTCATGAAAAAGATGTGAGTTTAAAAGCTTTAAAACTGCAGCATTTTACGAATAAGGGCCACAGCGCGGGAAAACGGGTCTGACACTAGTTGGCGTCTTCAGAAAGGGGGGCATAATCTATGTGATAGGTTCCCTTTAAATATTCTATAATGCTCATGGAAAAAGTGCAGGGGCTCCTTAGAACCCACTATTGGATGTAGCACTCCTCAAATCACATCTGACTTACTGAGCCTTGAAATGTGAAAGATCGACACGATGTTTCTCTGTAATGAGAAACCTTATTCCTTTTATGCCTCTTTTTCTTTCATTAGAAGCAGTGTTCTTCTCCACACTGATAAGAGGCAACACCCCAAAACAGCAGTGTGCATGAACAAACTGGCATGCTTACATTGACCCCTTTCACATTGTAAGGCTAGGTGAGTTGGGACAGACTCAAATTCTTTACTATCTAGTAGGCTATGTTCACAATTTTAGTCCCCATTACGTTTAGGAGAGTTTTCTTTGCAAATAATAAAAAAAAAATGCAGAAAAAAAAATAAATGACCCCAAAAGGGAAATGCAGCCTGTCAAGGATACTGTTCTCTTTTCATCAATATAATAGGGCCCCTCATATGTGTAAGAAACATAATTTTTTTCTCAATTGCATCATTTATGATAAAAGGGCCTGTAAAGTCCTCATATGATGTTTTAGTAAATACAATGCCTTGTGAAATGACAATTTGGAGCATCTTCTTCTTTAGCTGTGTGAGAGCCGCCACAGAAAGTCTGGGGCCCCAACAGCTGGAGGCTGGGGTCCCCCCTTTCTGCCCTGCCACGCCCCAGCGAGTACGCCCCCCCCATCACTTGCACCCAAGCTCCCCCCCCCAGTGAAACCCCCCCCCACTGCCCTATCCCCTGCCCCCGCAACCCCCACCACCCCAATAAAAAAAAAATTTTTCTGGGGGCACAAAAAAAAAAAAATTCAGTTATGCATTGTTTTGGATTTAGTTCTTGCTGGATTTTAAACGCGTTTACGTATTTTTTGGGTCAATACTTTTACAAGGGCCCCAAAAATGCTCATGACACATGTCATCACTATAATGTTACTGACCAAACCAAAACCCCCCCAAAATTGCCAAACAAGAATAACAAAGACCAAATAATACCACCCAAAAAACAACCATAACAGCACCAACCCTAGTGTTATGACCCAAATCAAAATACCAAGACCCAAAATTACAAAAAACAACAAAATACAAGCACAATAATCCGCCCCCCAATGTATCAAAAATTCAAAAAACAATTTGAATTTTAAATCCAAGTT